>CM062297.1:586291506-586520953 GCA_031216915.1 Pictodentalium vernedei | reverse complement strand
TAAGTGCAGGTCAAGTATTTTATGATGAATATAAAGACGTTATGGCGATAGGCTTGTCACAAAATAAGAGAGGGGTACCCCCGGCGTCAGTAACGTCATATCTGGCAATTAACGTTTGATTTTAACACTTTTTGCAGATTTGTGTTTGACACTGGTAGTAGAATAGTGTGTGTGTGAAATAGGTCCGTGGAGTACATTCGAAATTTGACTTTTTCCCAACGTCGGTGGTGTGTCGAAGGTGAAAGGTTCTTTATTTTTTTTTAAGTTTGTACCGGTCGATAGAAATGATGATGTGCACGAGTTAACTTATTACGTGAGGTGCAAATGAAGTATTTTAGAAGCAATATATGCTAGTTTTAGCAGTAGGGCTGTCACAGAATGGGAGGGGGGGGGGGTACCATAGTCTAGCTTTCCGAACGCAACCACTGCGTTCGGAAAGCTGAACTATGGGGTACCCCTGGTGGCAATAACGCCCTTTCTCGGTATTTGACGTCGGATTTTTTTTAAAAAAGCGACCTTTTGTTTGGGAATGGCAGTAGAGAAGAAAGTGTATAAATTTCATGTTCGTGGAGCAAAGTTGACATTTGGCGTTTTTTTACCGCGGTGGGGACGTTGGTGATGGGATAATTATTTTAGGACAATCTACACCAAAATAGGAGGTGCGCACCTTCAACTCTTTCTTTAGGAATGTGCAAATCTTTGATACCATAAATGTTATAAGATTGGGCTATACAGCTGTCACAAAATTGGTACCGAAACGTCAAAAATTACGTAAAACGGAAAAGTCATGAGACGGCCCTCGTGTTATTTTTAGCTCAACTTGACAAAGTCAAGCTGAGCTGTTGCCATCACTTCGTCCACAATTTCCTCTGGCACACCTCACAGGTCGCATTTATGATCAGATCGCTTTGAAACTTGGTATGCTTGTTTGGGGTGACCTCGAGATGGGAGCTATCGATTTTCTTCAATTTCCATCAAAAAAATGTTTGCGCGGCCAACGTTGTTAGAACTTGGTTTTGTCAGACCTCAAAATTTCCCTTTGGCACACCCTACAGGGTACATTTATGATTGGATTGTTTTGAAACCTGGCATGCTTGTTTGGGGTGACCTCTAGATGGGAGCTATCGATTTTCTTCTATTTCCGTCAACAAATGTTGCCAAGGCCAACGTTCTTAGAACTTAGTTTAGTTGCAGACCTCAATATTTCCATTTGGCACACCCTACAGGGCACATTTATGATCGGATCGCTTTGAAACCTGGCATGCTTGTTTGACGTGACCTCTAGATGGAAGCTATCGATTTGTTTCCATTTCCGTCCGTCACAAAATGTTGCTGCTGGCAACAATCTTTGAACTTTGTTTAGTCAGGCATCAATACATTACTTTGGCATGCCCTACAGGGCACATTTATGATCAGATCGGTTTGAAACTGTGTATGCATGTTTGGGGGTTACCTCTAGATGGGAGCTATCAATTTTCGATTTCCGTCAAAAATTGTTGCCACTGGCAATGACCTTCGATGTTCTTAGTAAAAACTTAGTACAGTTAAGCATCAATATTTCCCTTTCACACACCCTGCAGGACACATTTATGATTGGATCGCTTGCAAACTTGGTGTGCTTGTTTGGGGGTGACATCTATGTGGGAGCTGTCGATTTTTCTTCCATTTCTGTCAAAAAATGTTGCCGCTGACCTTTGAACTTAGTTTAGTCAGGACCTCAGTATTTCCTTTTAACACACTCTTCAGGGCACATTTATGATCGGATCACGTTGAAACTTGGGTATTGGTGTTCGGTGTGACCTCTAGATGTGAGCTATTGCTTTTTTTCATTTCTTTAAATTATTGTCGTTATCACCAGCCTTTGAACTTACTGCATTTGTGCATCAACTTATCCCTTTTGCACTCTCTGCAGGGTATATTTATGAATTTCCATAAAAAAACAAATAAAAAAACCGTTGCCACAAGTAATGACCTTCTACTTAGTGCATTTGTGCTATTAATTTTCTTTTCATTTCCATCAAAAACTGTTGCTGTTAGCAACAATCTTTGAATTTATTGCATTTGTGCATCCACATTCTATGACATGGCCTGCAGGCCACATTTATCATAGGATTAGATTTTGAACTTGGTGTGCTCATAAGGCAAGACCTTTAGATAAGAGCTATTGATTAGAATTTATTTCCGTGAAAAGGTTGCCACTTACAATAACCTCTGAACATACTGCATTTGTGTATCAACATTCTTCCTTTAGCCAGTCTTACAGTTTACATTTAAAAATGCATGGATTACCCTGACTTTGTGCACACACAATGCTGTTATGTTGAAATTTCATCAAATAACATTGGCACCAATGATCTTCAATTTTGCCGTTTCATTTATAACTTACCAAGTTCAAGTTTGTCAAGATGAGCTACAGTGCCATTGACACTTTCATTTTAGCTCTCATCGGACAAAGTTTGTATTTTTCTCCGTGGGACCCCCCCCCCCCCCCCCCCACACACACACACACCCAGTGACGTTAAAGGCGAATTGGCAGAATTTTTCAAATCGAAATATATACATATGTGACTATGTGTTTATTTTTAACAAAATGCGAATTTACAAAATTTCCAGTTCATAGAAACACACATTGGGTAAGTTACTGTGGGAAGAGATGAAAGCATGTTATTGTGCATCATTTTGGATAAAGGTCCAATTTCAGAAAGGTAAATATTGAATATTGGAGTGACAACTAGACATAGTAACCAAGAAATGTGCCAAATTTCGTGTCGGTGATTTAAGGACAAGAGGGAGAACGATGTGAACTGATCTGAAGAAGAAAGAAAAGAAAAGAAAAGGCTAACGATAACAATATGCCATTTCAGCTTCGTTGAATGACATAATTATTTTGAAACTGCCCCCCCCCCCCTTCCCCCCCCCCCCCCCCCCCCCCCCAGGTCATCTGCTTTTTGTCTTTTAGACAAGTCACTTCTTCTTAACCTTTTACCTAACCCGAATATATGTTTTTTCACCTTTTGGTTCAAAAACTAAGCTTACGACCCCATGTTGGAACGAGCTCGAGTCGAGCTCGTTCCACTGAGAGGTCGTGAGCTATATTTTGAAGCAAAAATGAAAATGTAACAAAATATATATAGTTGGTGATTTTCGTGTATTGCGCTTGTTGGTTTGGGTCGTTACTTCAGGTAAAGAGCTGAGATGGAAGGGTCATATCGTTTTTCGCCGGAAAAAAAAGGGGCAAGTTCAAACCAGCCCACCAGTAACATTTCGACAGATTTCTGATTGATCAAATTACTACCATTTGGCGTCCAAAACGGGTTAGTATTCAGTACAGCAAGATACTGTTTAGCCAAAATATCAATACGTTTTCTTCCATTTTGTTAATTTTTCCCAAGAAAAGGCTTAAAACATTTTCCGTCGAGCCGTAAATATTCCGACAAATTGTTCGTGGGGCCGTCGCTCTCAGCCTCCTGTTTTTTTTGTATTTTTGTTGTTTTCATTTTTACGAGGGGTTTAAACGACACTTTCAACAGCCAGGGCCATGTCGTGTTGGACAATTTTACCGGTTCAGGAAGAGCAGACGAGAGCGACCAACAACCGTCAACCTCTCCAAGCTTACTAACCCGACAGAAGCAGGGTTAGCAGCGGTTGAAGGCACATGCAGTACATGTACGCCTTACTACACAACGTCACCATGTCCCCACGTGGGCAGTTGGAATCAAGTGTCTTGCCTGAAGACTCTGACTTCTGTATCAACACCACTGTCAAGTGTGCGCTCTGTGTACTGTGGAGCAGAGCACGACGATGGTATACTTGCATTCAAACGATGCTAACCCTTCTTGTGCCTGAGTTAATGTGTCCGACAGTTTCTTCCAAATCATAGCTTAGTACCCTCATTTGAAAGGAGCTCGTTGGGCACCTTCGAATGAGAGGTCAATGGTTATAGCTTGGAAAAGAAAAATGAAAAAGTTGGGTTTTATAAAAAAAAATATATAAACATGGTATTGCCCTAATCTCCTCCCCTCCCTCTCTCTCTCTCTCTCTCTAACGCCTCTCTCAATTCTGAAGAAAGTTGGAGGCAAGCATCACACGTCCCCATAGTGCTGTAGAAGAGAGTGGAAGTCAGTCAGTCTGTCTGTCTGTCTGTCTCTCTCTCTCTCTCTCTCTCTTGCCTCTCAATTCTGAAGAAAGTTCTCTCTCTCTCTCTCTCTCTCTCTTCTCTCTCTCTCTCTCTCTCTCTCTCTCTCTCTCTTTGCCTCTCTCTGGGTAATACTTTTTGCCGGTAAAAAAGACGTATCCGGTAAAAAGGACGGTAAGTGTATAAAAACTACGTTTTAAAGTACTAAATGTACCTCTGAATGTGTGAAAAGTGATTATTTAAGAAAGCTTACGCAATAATAAATATATAGAAGGGAAGATTAAGTATTGTTTGTTTTATTGTAGACTATTTTCAAGGCAAAATAGATCATTTCGCCATCGACACTGATCGACACGCCATTTTGTGCAAGGAAAACAACGATTTCGCTGAGGTGCACGACGGGGTGAATATTATTCATATTTGCTCGATGGAGGTGTAGCAATTTTTAGATGTTTCTGTTCACTACGAGGGGATTTAACAAAAAGTTTTTTTGGGAGAGAAACCATTTATAATTTGAAAATAGTTTTACAACAAAACAAACAATACTTAATCTTCATTTTATATTGCGCACGTTTCATTAAATTGTCACTTCTTGGGAGCACGGTGGCTCAGTAGGTAGAGGAGCAGGCTGCAAGCCGAGAGGTCCTCGGTTCGAATCCCACCTGCATGCGGCATCCCACCTTCATCTCCATTGCCCGCGTGGGGGCACGGTGGCGTTGTGTACTAAGGCGTACTGCGCGTCGATGGTGCACTTGTCTCCAACCAATGCTAACCCTGCTTGTGTGGAGTTAGTATGTCGGGAGCTGACAGTTGCTCGGTGGTTCTCTCCGGCTTCCTCCACCCGTAAAACTGTCACGGTCATGATTAGCCATTGTGCGTAAATAGGTGACCTTAAACACCAATAAATAAATAATGAATAATTGTCACTTCACACTCTCAGAGGAACATTTAATACTTTAAAACAGTTTCTATACGCTTACCATCCTTTTTACCGGCAAAAAGTTGTGTTCAAGCTATTTTTTCGGGGCTTCATATTTTATTTTCAGTTAGCGTTTTCGCCAAACACATGCCGAGGTGATAATAAATATTAAAACCAACCATACATCAGTGAATAATAGTTCTAGATTCCTTAAGTCCCACCTCAGTGATACCCACATGAGCCTATTAAGACTAGGGCCCCTTGTGCTCACTCCACCAATCCCTATGCGTGAGCTCACAGTGGTGGGCCCGGAGGGGAGGCTGAGGGGCCCCAAATGCAAACCGTAATTTACAGTTTTTAACCCACACGTTTCCTCAGGAGGCACCAGAATCGATCTGAGAGCTTCAGAATTTGAAAAAAAACACCCGGGAAAGGGCTAACAACCGTGGGAGGGAATACGCCCAATTCCATAGTTCAAGCCATTGAATACGCCCAATTCCATAGTTCAAGCCATTGCAATATGCCAGCGTTATGTCGATCTTGACCCCCCCCCCCATTTCGAAAATATGGGAAATAGACTATATATCTAGCGGAGTGTAGTCAGGATTCTGTAATGTGGGGGAGGGGGGTGGGGGGGGGGGGGGGGGCAATCATGATATTTGGAACTAGGCTAGACCTCCCCAGAAACAAATTATCGTAAACAATTCATTAGTTATTAAATCCAATCGGGCGCTATACACAGTAGTGTCTATCATACACAATATGCATAGTGGGCGACTGGAATTAACAAGCAATAGATTTGGATTGCTTCCAATTACTCGATGCCCAATCTTGGAGTGTAAGTTCAAAATAGCCTAAAGCGCCAGTGTGTGTCAGAGAAAAGCAATAGGGATTGTGTTCAGAATGCCAGTTTCAATGTAATCGTATACATGTGCTTACTGGGCAGGGAATATAGAGAAGAGAATTAACATGTACAGGGATTGGACACTTGCCTAGTCTTCGATTCTGAACGCCACGCTGGCTTACCAAGCAACTTAAAAAAAAACAACAAAGATCTTTGTGAATATAATTTATTGAACAGAGTTTATCATCGTGTCAAGGAATATCAAAAAAACAACAACAGGAAAAAAACATAATTTTGTAGAAAATAATCTTATAAAACGTTGACCGCTGCAAACAACTAATGACTAAACCAGTTTGTAACGGCCAAAACCGACCCAGCGCTATATACGAAAATCGCCATTCCATTATTTATATATTTTAATTTTCTGCTTCCAAAATATAGCGTATGACCCCTCATTGGAACGAGCGCGTTGTGGACTTTAGGTCCAAGTTTGGACTACCGTCTCATCAGATCGATAACGCACCTGATGGCTATAGACACACAGGCGTAACATAGTTTATTCAAGCTAATTCCAGACAGAAACTGGCCGCCAACCCCCAACTGTGGAAGGGGAACACCTCCTCCTACACCCACCCAAGGGCCACTTGCCTCAATAATGCCTGCAGTTCACTTTTCGAGCAAAGTCCATTTCATAGTTTCGAAATGGTGGGGGGGGGGGGGGGGGGGGGGGGGGCGAGGAGGGCTAGATCGATATAACTAACGCTTGAACTATGGAATTATTCGTATTCCCCTCCCACGATTATGAGCCCTTCCCAGGGATATTTTTTTCTTCAAATTCTGAGTCTCTGAGATCAATTCTGGTGCCTCCTTGGGAAACGTGGAGGTTAAAAACAGTTCATTATGGTTTGCATTTGGGGGCCCCTCAGCCGCCCCACCCCCCGGGCCCACCATTGGAAGCTCACACATTGGGACTGGTGAGTGAGAACAAGGCGCCCCAGTCTTAATAGACGCCTGTGAGTATCGTTGGGGTAGGACTTACAGGAATCTAGAACTAGTATCCATTGATGTATGGTTGGTTTTAATATTTATTATCACCTCGGCATGTGTTTGGGCGAAACGCTAACTGAAAATAAGTTATGAACCCCCGTTTAAAAAAATAGCTTGAACACAACTTTTTGCCGGTAAAAAGGACGGTAAGTGTATAAAATTATGTTTTAAAGTACTAAATGTTCAGCTGAATGTGTGAAAAGTGATAATTTAATGAAGCGAACGCAATAATAAATGTAACGAAGATTAAGTATTGTTTGTTTTATTGTAGACTGTTTTCAAAATATAAATGGTTTGCTCTCCCAAAACCTTTCTGTTAAATCCCCTCGTAGTGAACAGAAACATCTCAAATTAGCTACACCTCCATCGAGCAAGTATGATAAAATTCCCCCCGTCGTGCACCTCAGCGAAATCGTTTTTCCTTGCACAAAATGGCGTGTCGATCAGTGTCGATGGCGAAATGATCTATTTTGTCTTGAAAATAGTGTACAATAAAACAAACAATACTTAATCTTCCTTCTATATATTTATTATTGCGTAAGCTTTCTTAAATATTCACTTTTCACACATTCAGAAGTACATTACTTTAAAACGTAATTTTTACACACTTTGCGTCCCTTTTACCGGTTACCGTCCTTTTTACCCGGCAAAAAGTATTACCCGGAGGCAAGTGCCTCTGTGGTCTCCCATTCCCAATGTTCCTGTTATTCACAGAAATCGCCGTCCACCTTTTATTATTTTTTTCAATTTTCGTTTCCGAAATATAGCTTATACAGCCGCACATTGCAATGTGCTCGTTCCATTAAGGGGTCATAAGCTATGTCTGTACAGCAAAACGTTGAGCATTTTTAGGTGTTTAAGAATTGTTTTGGCAAGGGTCGCCATCAGTCATGTTATTAGGCAAAGGGTAAATGAAAGGATCAGTGGTCTACTGGTCTAATGAGTTTTATATCTGATGGGTCGTGGCCAGGGACTTTTTGGAGGAAACTAGCGACGCAGTTTTCTTGTTCGAAATATTATGACATTGACACTACCACACCTGCACTACCTCAATACAACGAAACGTAATCTTGCAATTCGAACATGAATATTTTTAACAATTTACCCGGGGTGGGGTGGGGGAAACATGACACAGGGTTGGAGGAGGGGGGGTCACGAGAGTCCTGGAACGCAAAATTCTCAGTTTGAGCATTTTGTTTGGCCTTATTCACCAGGATAGCTCTATCATAAGCGCCATATTATGCCACAGAACACCCCAGTAAGCACGATAGTGGTTATTTTATATTGTAGCGAGGCCTATGTGTCAGCAATTTGTGGACAAATATGTCTTGAGAACAGATCAAAACTTTTTTCAAACGGTGATTCACAGGGGGGTGGATAGACTTTTGGCAACGGAAAAGAAATCCTGTAACACACTCAGATTTTGATCACTCAGGATACACTTGTCAGTGGAAAGAATGGGTCTCGTTTCTGCCAAATGGGTTTTAGTTGAATAAGCCAGGATAAACCTAACAAATCTCTCTGTCTTGTATTTCCAAAGGTTGTCGATGGCTCTTTTCATGGTTCATCAGTGTGGATCTCATCCATACAGGTGTATGCCGATTCATTCAGTCGGGGCACACTGCAGATTAAACCATACAATTCAATCTGAAATTATCTGGTCAACAGTTGACCATCTTTCATACTTACACGCCAACTTTGTGGACTACTGATTCTGCAGTGATGTGACACCATACGTTTAGCACATCCATCCGATGGGACTCCCCTCCAACTGGGCATCAGTTTCAAATCAAAAGCACGTTGATTTTGAACTTCTAGTCTAGTTTAATGTTTTACCAGGAAATTACCCCCATTTTATGGATATATCCAATGATATAGCCTGATATATCCAATATGATTAATTTCATTGATTTCTTTGTACTTTATTGTCCAAAATTATGAAGTCATATTGCATAGGAATAACTGTCGGATATTCATATTATAAATTACACAGTCTGTTGGTATGGTAGACATTTTTGGTGGCAGTTAATTTCACATTGGACAAGAGCGAAGCTACAGTCCAATATGGAATTAATTGACACCAATCAATGTTTGGGGTACTCGATTGGGATCATATCCTGTTCTGGCACAGAACTCGTGTGCGCTTCTTCACTAATGCGGTATATGTTTTGGAAGCACCTCAAGTATACTCCAACTTCCAAACTCATCTGGAAAAAGTGCAGGTAACGGGTGGGTGCCAGAAACAGAAATTTAGGTTCTGTGTCTGCAAGTTTTTTCTTGACCCCCCCCCCCACCCCCCCCCCCCCCCCCGATATACCCAACGCAAATTTCAGACCAAACAGTACCAATTATTTATATAATTTTTTTTTTAAAAATTCATCCAAACCATAGCTTAAGACCCCTCAATGAGCTCTTACCAAGGAGGGATTATAAGCTATAGTTGGCAAGTTTCAGAGAGTGCCAATTATTTTTCGAAAAAACTTTTTTTTTCATTTTTCGTCCTTCCAAACCATAGCTTATGACGCATCATTGGAACGAGCTCGTTCAAATGAGGGATCATAAGCTATGGTTCGGTAGAAATAATGAATAGACAACAAAATTAGCAGGGAGATTTTTTTATATTATTCGCGGGCCGGTTTGGTTTAATGCTCATCTGAGAAAAATGCTCCCCATCCCCCGTGGGTAACCCCGGTAAGCGAGGCAATGCTTGTTTCCTATGGTGAACAAGTTCTACTTGACTGGTAAGTTAGGGCCCAGTCACCAGTGCTTGGGGTGGAAGTCCCCTAGAATGGGGTATAATCGATTGACTAAACTTGACTTTATCTCCATGTTGCGATCACGATTAGCCATTGTGCATAAATATGTGACCTTAAACACCAGTAAATATAAATAAATAATCAAATTACAGATGTCTGACGACTGTAATCTCCGAGTGCTTAAAAATGGCACTGAGAGTCAACATCACACTCTTTGTGTTACAATGGGTTTAACACTGAAAGTGTATTAACGTTTTTAACACTTTAGTTTTTGGCGTGTAGGAGGGGGGAGGGAGGGGGTATAAAAATAATGTGTTTGGGTTTCTCGGTGATAGTCGACATACGCAAGTGGGTGCCTGTGCAGGCGATGTAGTTCATTGCATTTCGCATCATGGCGGTATCGTAACCTTCGAAGATTTGCAGTGAGGAGGCCAACTTTTCCTCTATTATTGCAGTTCTGCTGCTGATGTGTTTATTGAAAAGACATATATGTGTTGAAGAACAAATCACAGGCCATCTGATAACACTAATATGAAGGGTAATTGCAGTACGGCATCGTTGATAAACTGCAGAACACTTTTTATGTGCCATAATGCTCAGGGCCGTCGAGGTGAAGGGGGGGGGGGGGGGGGGGGCGAGGTAGTAACCCCGGGGGCCCGCGAGGACGAATCCGCGCTACACGAGGACAGCTAGTTTGCAAGCTTTTTTCAATGCCCTGTGTGTGAATCGACAGGCGGGCCGCGGGACCCCGAATTCACTAGTAAGCATATATTCCTTTCAAGAACTGTCTAAGTTATTAGATATGTCATGGGTCGATCCGTCCACAATATGCTGTTCTGTAATTCGGTTATATAGACGTCTTGCTTCGATATACCTGGTCAGTTCTGAGAACTGATATTTTCATGGGTCCTTGGTAAGTTGGGTTTGAAACAAGGGGGCCCAGGTGGTACCATCTAATTGATTCCCCCGTGAGCCCGTATTTCCTCTCGTCGGCACTGATAATATTCATTGTGCCCTGGAGCTCTGGCGAAATTTGCGTTTCACAACAGGACTGAAAAAGCCTAATGAAAGTAGGTATAGGGTCTGAATTGAGGAAAAAGGCGAAAAGCAAATTTGTTTGTAATATTTAGTTCAAAAGTTCACATATTAACTGGTAATGCCACTAATTTCAGTCAAAGGCTATTTTTTATTGTTGACCTGAGCCATTTGTATAAACAGGTTGCATCGTCGGCGTTGCTCATTGAATCCGTTAATCCCTGTTGTTGCATAAGGAAACGGCTGACATCGAAGATCGTTTTGTCACATGGATGTGGACCTTTCCCAACAGTCTCCGACATGCAGATTGAGATTTCGTCTTCCGTTACGTTGACACATTGATCTTCGAATCCAAACAACTCCGGTGTAGTATACATAAGAACAGGGCGGCCGCAAGGGCTGACGGAATTTCGGTAAGGTCGAATTCGATGACTATTCCAAGAAACTACCATTTGATCCAGCTCACCCTGAAACAAAAATAAAGCCGTTTACTGATCAGACTGTAGCTAAAATTTCACGTTCTGTCTATTCGTAACTTATGAAATGATTATTTGGAGGAACAGAATATAGGGTCTTTTTATTTCGAAGGCAGCAACTGAACATGACCCCAAGACAACTGTTTCCCGAATTGGGAAGGGGGAAAGCACTCACTGGAGAGTGACGAGCCTTTCACAGGGCGCGGCAGTGCGGTTCAGTTGGGGAGAGGGTAGCATATAAGTCTCTGACTCCTTTTTTGTCCGGAATTAATGGTAACAATGCTGTCCGAGTGGTTCGCGTACCGTTACCAGTTAGTCCAAAGTTGGACCCCAAGACCGTAATATAATGTTTGTTGTGGTACGTCCTGTGCGGGGCGTACCACACCAAAAATAATATTACGGCCTTAGGGTCTAACTTTGGATTAATTTCCAGTACACTGATATGGAGAGCTCTTACGGTTTGATATCATTATCACAAGTGACCCCCAGACATAAAAAGGTGCCTTGTAAAATAGAAGTCTTATATGGTTTTGCCAGAAAGTGTGCTTACTATAAACAACACTCACTGCTCCAAATCATGTGGCAATCTTCAATTCAGACATTATGAGAATAACGTGAAAACTCTCAAGGCCAATGGTCCTTACTGAGATGTGCATACACTAACATGTAAACAGACTAACCACAATGCGCAATCAAATGCGGTATATTGAAAAAACAAGTTGATTCTTTGGGGTTCTTTTCTGTATAGAACCAAAAATATTAATGGGGTTTTGTACAAAACCAACTTGTTTATATTGGCTCTAAAACAAGAAATTTGTTCTAAAATTTGTAACTTGATATATTTTTGGTTCTATTTGGAACGAAAAATATTAATGTGCTTCTGTGTAGGACCAATTTGTACGTATTGGGTCAAAATCATGAAGTTGGGTCTGTAATTTATAAATTGAAATATTTTGATATTCTCTTTAGAACCAATTTAGGTAGTTTGAATAAATAATTTTTATTGTTTGTAATTATTTATGTGACAAATTATGATGGGAGTAGTAGGACATGTACCCGGACGATCCTTATCTTCTGGACCCCGCTTCTGGACCCCGAACGTACGTCATAGTCACGTGACTGATGGACGCCATGTTGGATTGCCATGGCAGCCAACGTGAGCGGCCATGTTGTGACGTCATTGTCATGGTGATGGGTGGTGTTTGTGCGTATGCGCAGCACGTGTCGTTATGGTAATAGGTGTTTCCATCGTCCATTTTGTATATAGGAGGCCGCCATGTTGGTTTTTATGGAGGCACGTGATTAGTAAGTAACCCAATGGCTTCTTATAGGACGGGGTTATGTTCTGGTGGTATGTTCGATTGAATGAAGAATTACCCAAATGAGCCCGAGAATGACCGGAAATCCCCGAAGCGGACCATTTTTTGGTACAGATTCTCTTATAATAGGTCTACTAAGAGCAGCACGTAGTGCTATGGGCCCCTAAAGGTTGTGTTCGATTGAGGCGGAGTAGTTTTCGAGAGTTATCCAGGGGGTGAATCTATGGCTTCCCTAGATTATTTCCCTCGAATTTTATTATTCTGGCGGTCAAAATCATCGTTTCTACCTACCCCCTCACTAGTCCTCAAATCTGGTACTCACTATTCCTCACCGGTCCTCAATAGTCCTCAAATATAGGCTCCTAGCTGGTCACCAAATACCCAGACGAGAATAAGAGGAGTGGCGGGTTATGCCTCATTGAGGGATTTCCTCATGCGCCACATATTCCTTGGAAAAATGAGGGATATGAGGAGTGACAGATTGTGCCTCATTGAGGGATTTCCGCATGCCCCTCATATCCCTCATGAAAATGAGGGATATGAGGAGGTAGATTTATACCTCATTGAGGAATTTCCTCATGGCCCTCATATTCCTCATGAAAATGAGGGATATGAGGAGGTTGATCTATACCTCATTGAGGAATTTCCTCATGGCCTTATACGATGGAACAGGCCAACCAGGTACTAGACATGGATCCCTGAAGTGGGCTTCCGTGGAATGTGGTCCTCAAATATTTATCGAACAGTGCTACTATAGCTCTGGGGTATGGGGAAGAGGCAGGAGGGGGTTGGGGTGGGTAGAAACGAGAATTTTGACCCCAGAATAACAAAATTCGAGCGAAATAGTGTAGGGAAAGCATAGATTCACCTGCTGGATAACTCTCGAAAAGTACTCCAACACAATCTATAGGGGCCTATAGCACTAAATGTTGCTCTTCGCAGAACTATTCTAAGAGAATCCGTACCAAAAATGGTTCATTTCGGTGATTTCCGTTCATTCTCGGGCTCATTTGGGTAATTCTCTATACTCCTATTCAATCGAACACATCCTTTAGGGGTCTATAGCACTACGCGCTGCTGTTAGTGGAACTATTCCAAGAGAATCCGCACCAAAGATGGTCCGTTTCGGTGATTTGGGTCAAAATTTCGGCGATTTCCGGTCATTCACGGGCTCATTTGGGAAATTCGTTATACTCGCATTCAATCGAACATACCCTCCAAACATACCCCCGTCCTATTACAGGATATTGGGTCACACAGCAACCACGTGCCACCATACAAACCAACAGGGCGGCCTCCTATACACAAAATGAACGACGGAATCAGCTATCACCATAACAACGTTGCACATGCGCACAAACACTCTCCATCACCATGACAATGACTTCACAACATGGACGCTCACGTGGGCTACCATGACAACCCAACATGGCATCCATCAGTCGCGTGACTTTGACGTACTTCCGGGGTTCAGAAGATAAGAGTCGTCCGGTACATGTCCTACTACTGATGTGTAAATGCAGAAGAATACTACTCATATTTTTTATATTTTTTAATGGGGTTTGAAGACACTTTTGACCGCCAGGGTCATGTCGTATCGGACAGTTTTACAGGTGGAGTAAGAGTCGGAGAATCTGCTGATATCCATAGAGCAGCGGCGAGCAACCGTCAAGCTCTCCAACTTACTTACCCGGCAGGGTTAGCGGCGATTGAAGGCACCGTCGACGTGCAATATACCTTATACAACTCCACCGTGCCCCACCTAGGCAACTGGGATTAAGTGTCTTGACTAAGGACACAACGCGATTGGGCAGATCAAGATCGAACCGTCAACCGTGCTCTCCATAATGTTGATGATGATCTTAATATTGTATACAGTTGTTTCGGCGGTACCCACAGATACTCGGCACAAGCTGTGAAATCGAAAGAAAAATGATAATTGATACCATTTTTGAATCGATGGTTAATATTTGAATCTGCCCTCCATAGACAATGGGACCTCGAATTATCTATAATAAATCGGATAATTGTCGCTCGTAACCCACTTTCCACTGTGCACTATCTTGTCCCACTAAATGTTTTTTCGGCCTTCTCTGCGACTTCTCCCAGTTATCACGAACAACCCAAAACATCCAACGGTCGTGTAATGTTCCACTGTACAGCTTATTCATTCCCCTTTCCATTGATACCGGGCACTGTTGGATACGTTGTATTAATCAAATTTGAGGTGGGTATAACGAAGACGAGTGCTATCGTTTCAAAAAGCGATTTGTGTACCTTGTTAATATTTATATTTTAAATGCCATTATAAGGGCACGTCAGCATCGATTCAAAAATTGTATCAAATATCATTTTTCTTTCGATTTCCCAGCTTGTGCCGAGTACCTGTGGCTGTACCGGGTCACTTTCTGCTACTATTTCAAATAACAGATTTTGCGTGAAAATTTGTGTACCGTATGCATTTGGTGCTTATTGCCTTCGAGAAAAACACAAATACTGTACTACCCTCAATTTGCTAAGGATCACCCATATACATTTGGGATATTTCAGTGTATTATATTTTCGAGAGTGTTTACTCCAGCTGCTTGCCATAACTTGAGGTAAACAGATTATTCTTTCGATGTTTGAATGATGTCCCATGCTCCATGCTCACAGTGGTCAGTGGTGGTAAAGCATGCAGTCAGGGGCGTCATGCAAGGGAAACGTGGGTGTGTGGGGGGGGGGGGGGGGGGAGGGCGCCGCCCGAGGAAAGAATATTATAATTTGCAGAGGCGGGATGCTAAGTAAATATTTAGGCGGGGAGGGACGGGGGGGGGGGGGGGGCAGAAAAGTTACCCCTTTACCCAACGTAACGACCGAAACCGTCCAGCGCTATTCACAAAAATCGCCATTCAAATTTTCTTATATTTTCATTTTTTGTCTCAAAAACATAGCTTTTGACTCCTCATTGGAACGAGCGAATTGAGCTCGTTCCAATGAGGGTCATAAGCTATTTTTTGAGACAAAAATGAATTTTGTTGTAACCCCTTTACCCAACGTAACGACCGAAACCGTCGAGCGCTATTCACAAAAATCGCCATTCAAATTTTATTATATTTTCATTTTTTGTCTCAAAAACATAGCTTATGACCCCTCATTGGAACAAGCGAATTCCGCTCGTTCCAATGAGGGTCATAAGCTATGTTTTTGAGACAAAAATGAATTTTGTTTAGTTATTCGAACCTTTTTTGCAAGTGTTGTCAGGTATCCACGTTTCGTGAAGGGTTTAACACATTGAAATCTTTTTTGCTTTACGAAAAAGCTAGTTAATCTTGATTTCTTCCTAGACATCCCTTTGAAACAGGAGAAAAACAATATTTTACCATTACTATTATTCTTGTAAAAAAATCTGACAAAATCTGCATACAGTGGCGTCATGTTCATAGTGCTCCCCAGGCACTATGAACATGACGCCACTGTATGCAGTTAAAAGTGGACAGAGTCATTCTAGGTTTGTGGGCATTGACTCGATGGGTACACGCTCTCGAAATCAATGTATCTGCATACTTACACTTCTCAGTAGCCTTTGCATAGCTTTTGTTTGTCGCACGAAAAAGATTGTTATGTCAGGAAGACGCCATTAAAATGTTGGTGCAGAGTTCGAACTTCCGCGTTAGCCAGGGTGTCATCTCAGTGGCGTGGAACGGTTATAACACGCACGGGAGTGTTCAGAGAAGACATGGTGGTGGTCGTCAGCGAGTCACGACAGCTCGACAGGACCGTTTTGTTGGGGGGTGGGGGGGGGGGAGGTGGGGCAAAAAATTACGAATACAAGGTGTAAATTTTTACACTTTCTATTTCTATGAGGACCCACCACCCCTGTGATGCAAATGTTTGCCAGTCATGCGTAGGACACCCACCCTTCCCGCTATTTTCCCCCAAGAATAACTGTGACCCACCACTAACTCCTTGGGGTTAGGTCCAACAGACGTCTATGGGGTATCTACTATGTGGTACCCCATGATGTTCTGATGGGTGCCATTGGGGCTTGCGGGGTATCTATTGGGCTCTTTATGGTTCTTTGAGGTAAAAACGAGGCTCTACGGGGCTATGTTGGGTATCGATTGGGCTCTCTTGTGTTATGCGGTGTATCTATGGGTCTCTATGGGGTAAAGTATCAAACCGTTAAGGTTTTGTTGACACGTTAACTGTCCACAAGAAATAGTTCGATTTTTATTTAATTACTGTTCTGTTGAATGGTTAATTTGAGCAGCAGGTTTGAGAAAGACCTAACACTTACACAATACCTTGAAATATCTGGAATTACATAACAACTGAAAACTGACAAAAATGTTGTTTTTATTCCTGAAGTGTCGAAGCGGCCGATGTACTGTATATGTAATATTCAGACATGGTGTCGTAGGCCGACACACTCACAAGCATGGTTGCACGGAACAGAATGGAAATTTCATCCTCAGATCAACTTCATCTGACTAATTATTTCACAGGGGAAAAATTGGGAAAAAAAAAGTGAAAAGGAGTGCCAGATGTGTAACTTGGGTGTGGTGGAGACCCTGGAACACTTTCTTATAGAATGCCCAAAATACCAGTCTAAAAGAACAAGATTCACGGGGAGTATAATGGGGAAGTGGGATGGTAGAATGAAGGACATGTGGTTAGGGGGCGACTCAAAGGAGAGGGTTAATATACTAATCGAAGAGATTGGGAAGAATGAGGCAAGGGATGTCATCAAGCAGTTCGTCTCCGAGTGTTGGAAGGAGAGAAGAAGCGCGGGAATAGGGAGGCAGTTGGTAGAACATGGGTAACCAAGGCCTTCTCATACGAGAACCGCGACAAATCAGCGGCCGGCCGAAGTGTTATTATTATTATTACTTCATTAGAATGTTACGACATCTTGCCATTCAATGCTTGTGCTTTTTACTAGAGATAGTAAATATTCGTCGATTCAAACATTGAACGCGTGATATTTCACCCATTCTTGAGAATTTTCAAATCCATGGATCTTTATGATTTCTGTGAAAAAGCGTTGAGAACGTTTCGACACAAACACTGGTCAGATGTGAAAATAAAGTTTGGTAAATAGAAATGACCATTTATATTTGTCTTTGGTGGTGGCGGTGGTGTGTGAGTGTTTGAGGTTAAAAAATCGCACTGGCACAGACATTTCATACTGAAACGTTTTTTTTCCTTTTAATATGCCGCCGAAAAATTGTTTTCATTTACTGAACCCTGATGGGTTTCAAACATGACAAAAAATAACATAAAATTGATTTAAACTAAGTGATGAGCTTAGGAACTGGTTAAACTGACTGGCAATAATTGATGTTATTCATTGATGGGCTCTAATTTAGTCCTTACAAGGATGTTACGCAAGCTTTTGTTTTTCTTATAGGCGATGACAGGTCGAAGATTCAAAGGTTCATTTAATTTAGCATTGGTAAAATTGAATTCATCTTTTAACATTTTTGCTATTTCGATATTCATTCTGTTGTACGTTAAAGTGAAAGGAATGATGGACCTCCTTTCGCATTCGCCCTCTGATATGTTCATACCAAATGGCCAGAGGGTTTGAAGCGTATTGATCCAAAAAGCTTCACGTTTTTTTCTAAATTCATCAGTTTCTTCTAATGTGTCTTTAATTGGTGGTTGTTCAATAGGATGGATTTCGAAATCGTCCAAAGAATGGCCAGGAAAGTTAAAATGTTGTGCTACTGGGGCATCAGCATTATGTTTTATATCCTGTTTGTGTCTAGTAGCACGTTCTCGAAAAGGATTTTGACTTTGACCAACATACTGTTTCCGACATCGCTTACAAGTGATAAGGTAAATAATGTTTGGTGAATCACAATGGAGGGGGTTACGGATCTGATAATGATTTTTCGTTTGTTCGGAGGAAAATTCCTCTTTCTGATCAGGCATAAAAGTATGCAGTCTACAACGAGGCTTTTTGCAATTAAATACCGCGCCACTACCATTCTGCAACGGTCTGTTGTGTTCAATCTTTAGTGGTTCGAAATCGGTAGTTTCAGCTGGACTTTCGAGCTTTTTCAGGGTTTGGGATTTCAGGCTACGCAAGAGGCGCAGCGAGTACCCTCTCGATCTGAGGGCGCCAAATAGAGTAGAACAAGCCTCATTGAAATTTACCTTATCACTTGAATTGCGGTGGAAACGAATGAGTTGTGATTTGATGATACCTTTAAATGTATGTTGAGGATGAAATGATTTTGTGTGCAACAATTGATGTGAATCAGTTGGTTTAAAATACACTTTATAATCTAAATGACCGGACGCTTGAAATTGCTTGCCTTTATACACGGTCACATCGAGAAAATCAACAGAATTTTCACTGATAGTAGCTTTCAATTTAATATTTGGATCGTGATTGTTCAAAATTTCTAAAAATTCATCAAAATCTTCTTTTGAATGTTCCCAAATAATAAAAATGTCATCTAAGTACCTGAGATATACGAGAGGATGCTTTGCACATTTGCTTAAGGCATTTTCCTCCCATTCCGCTACATAAATGCTTGCAAAATTAGGACTGAATCTTTTGCCCATAGGACAACCCATTATTTGTAGAAAATATTCTCCATTGAATTGAAAGTCATTACCTTTTAAGCTCAGCTCTAAAAGATCCAAAATTTGTTCATCCGGGCGTTTCGCATCCGGATATTTTTCAAATGCATTTTTAACTGATTTAACACCTTTATCAATATCAATGTTGGTATACATACTGTCGATATCCAAAGTAGCCAGAATTGCATTTTTCGATATTTTCAATTTCGAAATTTTTGACAGGAAATCCTGTGTATTTTTTAGATAGCTCGGATGTCTATTTGCTATAGGTTTCAGATGATAATCAATTAATTCCGAGATCGCATAAGATTCCGAATTACAATCTGATACAATTGGCCTCCCGGGTGGAGTTAAGTCATCCGTCCATGAAGAACGGTCCTTGTGGATCTTTGGTAGGATATAAAATTGTCTTGTTTGAGCACTGAGCTTAGCTGTTAAATATTTCAATTGTTTTTTGGTAATGTGACCTTCGTCGAGGAGAAATTTTAAGATCTTATTGAATTTTTCGATATTACTAGGCCAAATAAGTGAATCTATTTTCTTATAATGTTTAGTATTGCTGAGTTGTCTCATGGCTTCCTTTATATAATTATCCCGAGATAGAACAACTACCGACCCACCTTTGTCGGCTGGTTTAATTACTAATTTCTTATTTTTTCGAAGTTTCGTGAGGGCTCTCCGTTCACCAGCTGTTAAATTGTCTTTATCGGAGAGTATGTTCATGCTGAACACCTTTTTGATGATTCGTTTGCTAGCCTCAATAATTTCGGGATCTACTTCACTATCTGGAGGTGACCAACCAGATGATTCTGTAAAAGGAAGTTTCCGACCGCTGGAGTTTCTAAAGCGGTCGGCTAATTTCATTTGCCTAAGAAAATTACAGTTGTATGATGGTAAATTTGTTTGGTTATCAGTTTTAGGCTTTGGTGTTGGTACAAAAGTTAAACCGCGATCTAAAAGAGATTTCTCTTGGGTTGTTAGGTCATTGGTGCCAGACAGGTTAACCACATTAGTTCCTAATCCCACATCTGTTAGGCGGCTGTTACCTTTGCCTTTACTTAGTTTAAATTTAGGTGGTTCAACCAGTGATCGTACATAATATTGGCGGTTCTCATGGTCCAATGGATTAAATCCTGAGCAACATCAAACTTCGCGTCATCAATTTTTGGTATCACGTTAACGTCCTTCACTTTCCGAATGGTTTCGTTGATGATGCTCAGGGTTCTCCTCTCAGCCTGAGGGAGTTTTTGCGAAAAGTTTAGTTCAGCGAAATAAATTTTTGCTGATCTAAACTTGACCCTGATATCGCTAAGCATATTCCGCAACTGCTTAACTACGAGATCAGAATTATCGTTTCGAGAATTCACGCCAATATTTAATAATATTTTTTGGGGACTGGACTGGCCCCGGTGCCCTTTAAACATAGAGCGCAGATGATTGAATTTGGCGCCGGGGTAACACTCCACCTGGATGTCCGGATGGGGATTTCGATCAATGCGTCCTAAATTTGAACTTCCAATCATAAGGATGTTTTTACAAACATCGGGGAGGCGCCAATTCCTTTTGTCAAAATTAACTCCGCTTTTATGCCGAAACTGGGAGAATTTAGAATCAAATGAGCGGCCCGAGTTGCGGCTCGGTGATTTGACTTTCTCTGAGTACGATATACCTGGTTGAACCACACTAGAGGCAGGAGAAGGGGGAGAAGAAACAGAAGCAGGAGAGGAAACAGAAGCAGGCGGAGAAGAAACAGAAGGAGGAGGAGGAGTTCTAGTGAGAGCACTAGGAGAACCAGAGAAGAAAGGCTGAGGAGGAGTAGGAGGTAGAGGAACAAGACGAGGCGAGACAGCGTTACTCAATTTGCGAGCATCTTCAGTCACAATATGGACCGGAGATGTTTGCAAATTGAGGCGCTTACTCTGAGAGAAAGAAGAAGTAGAAGGAAAAGAAGAGGGAGAAGTGCTTTGCCTTGATCTTTTCTTATTTTGCTTTTCGCGTTGGGGTAGAGGGACAACACGGGCCGGAGTTTGCTTGCTCCCTCCCGTATTGTTCCTTACTCCAGACGCTGGGCGAAGTTCCGAAATGTAAGACTCATAGGCCGAAATCGTCTTATCTGTCAACTTATTTTTAAAGTTTTTTTGAGCCCAGATCAAGGCACGCGCCGAAGCGCTGTTGAAGTCTATTTTTTCGAGTCCAGGAGGTGGTCGCATAGCCAAAGTTATCTTAGACTTCAACTGGTTTAAATTTATCTTGTAATGCTCAACTAAAGCATTTAACGTTTGGTTGGCCCATCCCACACTAATCTGTCGAAAAACAGAAAAAATGTGTGGGGTGGGAAGAGCCGGCTTTAGAAAGCCACCTAACTCATCTACTTTCTTCTCCAACTGTTTCGGGAAATCCCGGTTGGCCAAATGCTGCTCTAGGAGCCCAATATGGTGCATACACTGAATCACCTGGAAAAGGGCCTTGACCAATCTAGAATAGGCCTGGAACGATTGTTCCTGGCCCCTTCCAGACTGGGCAACTCTCTTTCCCTGATGCTTCTGTCTTTTTTGAGCCATTTGAAGAATAGGTAGATGAATTTAAAATGAAATTAAAATGAAGAAATGAAATAAATTAAAATGAAATCTAGATATTACCTATTAGAGAAGATACCTGGATTGGTTGCAGTCTTCAACAAAGGTAGAAAATAATCCGTCTGTCTCGACGCGTTTCGCTTGGTTTGGCTTTTTCAAAGAGACTTTGAGGAAAATGATTCCAACTTTGGGAGGGCATGCATGGTATATATCCATATCTGGGCTGGGGGTGTTTTTCACAGCTCAGTACATAATTAAACTCTTTAACAAGCTGTCAAATGTCACTCATCTAATTAATTCTTTTCAATCTGAGATGTCCCAAGTTTGTTTTTCACAACTCAGTTTGTGTCGTCCAAACAAATTTGATGAAGCCCTATTGATTGGCTTCCATGGAATTTTAATTAGTCAGTGAGTGGTTTGCTTTACTGACCCCATGAAGCCCTATTGGTTGGCCTTGATTTAAGTAAAACCAATCGGGAGCGGTTTGCTTTACTGGCTTCAGAAGTATGTGAAAATAATATGAAAAAATGGTTTGATAAAATATATTGAGACTAAAGAAATAAATGAAAAAATAACGCCAAAGATCATGATGCCTCACGAATGTTATCAGTTGGAATGAATATCCCCCGACGGAGGTTTATGACGGAAAATATTTTACACCACGTAGAAATTGTGTGTTTTACCTTCTGAACCTCTACATTGTGTGAAAGGTATGAACAATAAAAAATAAAAATAATAATAATTTAAATAAATGAATCAACCAAATAAATAAATAAATAAATAAATAAAAATTAATAAAAAATTAAAAATAAAAATAATCAATAAATAAATATATAAATAAATAAATAATAATTTTATTTAGGAAATACATACACATGATTGAAATTAGAACCTATTTTGTTTTGGGGCATATATGAACTCTGGCACTCCCTGTGTGTGTTTGAGGTTAAAAAATCGCACTGGCACAGACATTTCATACTGAAACGTTTTTTTCCTTTTAATATGCCGCCGAAAAATTGTTTTCATTTACTGAACCCTGATGGGTTTCAAACATGACAAAAAATAACATAAAATTGATTTAAACTAAGTGATGAGCTTAGGAACTGGTTAAACTGACTGGCAATAATTGATGTTATTCATTGATGGGCTCTAATTTAGTCCTTACAAGGATGTTACGCAAGCTTTTGTTTTTCTTATAGGCGATGACAGGTCGAAGATTCAAAGGTTCATTTAATTTAGCATTGGTAAAATTGAATTCATCTTTTAACATTTTTGCTATTTCGATATTCATTCTGTTGTACGTTAAAGTGAAAGGAATGATGGACCTCCTTTCGCATTCGCCCTCTGATATGTTCATACCAAATGGCCAGAGGGTTTGAAGCGTATTGATCCAAAAAGCTTCACGTTTTTTTCTAAATTCATCAGTTTCTTCTAATGTGTCTTTAATTGGTGGTTGTTCAATAGGATGGATTTCGAAATCGTCCAAAGAATGGCCAGGAAAGTTAAAATGTTGTGCTACTGGGGCATCAGCATTATGTTTTATATCCTGTTTGTGTCTAGTAGCACGTTCTCGAAAAGGATTTTGACTTTGACCAACATACTGTTTCCGACATCGCTTACAAGTGATAAGGTAAATAATGTTTGGTGAATCACAATGGAGGGGGTTACGGATCTGATAATGATTTTTCGTTTGTTCGGAGGAAAATTCCTCTTTCTGATCAGGCATAAAAGTATGCAGTCTACAACGAGGCTTTTTGCAATTAAATACCGCGCCACTACCATTCTGCAACGGTCTGTTGTGTTCAATCTTTAGTGGTTCGAAATCGGTAGTTTCAGCTGGACTTTCGAGCTTTTTCAGGGTTTGGGATTTCAGGCTACGCAAGAGGCGCAGCGAGTACCCTCTCGATCTGAGGGCGCCAAATAGAGTAGAACAAGCCTCATTGAAATTTACCTTATCACTTGAATTGCGGTGGAAACGAATGAGTTGTGATTTGATGATACCTTTAAATGTATGTTGAGGATGAAATGATTTTGTGTGCAACAATTGATGTGAATCAGTTGGTTTAAAATACACTTTATAATCTAAATGACCGGACGCTTGAAATTGCTTGCCTTTATACACGGTCACATCGAGAAAATCAACAGAATTTTCACTGATAGTAGCTTTCAATTTAATATTTGGATCGTGATTGTTCAAAATTTCTAAAAATTCATCAAAATCTTCTTTTGAATGTTCCCAAATAATAAAAATGTCATATAAGTACCTGAGATATACGAGAGGATGCTTTGCACATTTGCTTAAGGCATTTTCCTCCCATTCCGCTACATAAATGCTTGCAAAATTAGGACTGAATCTTTTGCCCATAGGACAACCCATTATTTGTAGAAAATATTCTCCATTGAATTGAAAGTCATTACCTTTTAAGCTCAGCTCTAAAAGATCCAAAATTTGTTCATCCGGGCGTTTCGCATCCGGATATTTTTCAAATGCATTTTTAACTGATTTAACACCTTTATCAATATCAATGTTGGTATACATACTGTCGATATCCAAAGTAGCCAGAATTGCATTTTTCGATATTTTCAATTTCGAAATTTTTGACAGGAAATCCTGTGTATTTTTTAGATAGCTCGGATGTCTATTTGCTATAGGTTTCAGATGATAATCAATTAATTCCGAGATCGCATAAGATTCCGAATTACAATCTGATACAATTGGCCTCCCGGGTGGAGTTAAGTCATCCGTCCATGAAGAACGGTCCTTGTGGATCTTTGGTAGGATATAAAATTGTCTTGTTTGAGCACTGAGCTTAGCTGTTAAATATTTCAATTGTTTTTTGGTAATGTGACCTTCGTCGAGGAGAAATTTTAAGATCTTATTGAATTTTTCGATATTACTAGGCCAAATAAGTGAATCTATTTTCTTATAATGTTTAGTATTGCTGAGTTGTCTCATGGCTTCCTTTATATAATTATCCCGAGATAGAACAACTACCGACCCACCTTTGTCGGCTGGTTTAATTACTAATTTCTTATTTTTTCGAAGTTTCGTGAGGGCTCTCCGTTCACCAGCTGTTAAATTGTCTTTATCGGAGAGTATGTTCATGCTGAACACCTTTTTGATGATTCGTTTGCTAGCCTCAATAATTTCGGGATCTACTTCACTATCTGGAGGTGACCAACCAGATGATTCTGTAAAAGGAAGTTTCCGACCGCTGGAGTTTCTAAAGCGGTCGGCTAATTTCATTTGCCTAAGAAAATTACAGTTGTATGATGGTAAATTTGTTTGGTTATCAGTTTTAGGCTTTGGTGTTGGTACAAAAGTTAAACCGCGATCTAAAAGAGATTTCTCTTGGGTTGTTAGGTCATTGGTGCCAGACAGGTTAACCACATTAGTTCCTAATCCCACATCTGTTAGGCGGCTGTTACCTTTGCCTTTACTTAGTTTAAATTTAGGTGGTTCAACCAGTGATCGTACATAATATTGGCGGTTCTCATGGTCCAATGGATTAAATCCTGAGCAACATCAAACTTCGCGTCATCAATTTTTGGTATCACGTTAACGTCCTTCACTTTCCGAATGGTTTCGTTGATGATGCTCAGGGTTCTCCTCTCAGCCTGAGGGAGTTTTTGCGAAAAGTTTAGTTCAGCGAAATAAATTTTTGCTGATCTAAACTTGACCCTGATATCGCTAAGCATATTCCGCAACTGCTTAACTACGAGATCAGAATTATCGTTTCGAGAATTCACGCCAATATTTAATAATATTTTTTGGGGACTGGACTGGCCCCGGTGCCCTTTAAACATAGAGCGCAGATGATTGAATTTGGCGCCGGGGTAACACTCCACCTGGATGTCCGGATGGGGATTTCGATCAATGCGTCCTAAATTTGAACTTCCAATCATAAGGATGTCTTTACAAACATCGGGGAGGCGCCAATTCCTTTTGTCAAAATTAACTCCGCTTTTATGCCGAAACTGGGAGAATTTAGAATCAAATGAGCGGCCCGAGTTGCGGCTCGGTGATTTGACTTTCTCTGAGTACGATATACCTGGTTGAACCACACTAGAGGCAGGAGAAGGGGGAGAAGAAACAGAAGCAGGAGAGGAAACAGAAGCAGGCGGAGAAGAAACAGAAGGAGGAGGAGGAGTTCTAGTGAGAGCACTAGGAGAACCAGAGAAGAAAGGCTGAGGAGGAGTAGGAGGTAGAGGAACAAGACGAGGCGAGACAGCGTTACTCAATTTGCGAGCATCTTCAGTCACAATATGGACCGGAGATGTTTGCAAATTGAGGCGCTTACTCTGAGAGAAAGAAGAAGTAGAAGGAAAAGAAGAGGGAGAAGTGCTTTGCCTTGATCTTTTCTTATTTTGCTTTTCGCGTTGGGGTAGAGGGACAACACGGGCCGGAGTTTGCTTGCTCCCTCCCGTATTGTTCCTTACTCCAGACGCTGGGCGAAGTTCCGAAATGTAAGACTCATAGGCCGAAATCGTCTTATCTGTCAACTTATTTTTAAAGTTTTTTTGAGCCCAGATCAAGGCACGCGCCGAAGCGCTGTTGAAGTCTATTTTTTCGAGTCCAGGAGGTGGTCGCATAGCCAAAGTTATCTTAGACTTCAACTGGTTTAAATTTATCTTGTAATGCTCAACTAAAGCATTTAACGTTTGGTTGGCCCATCCCACACTAATCTGTCGAAAAACAGAAAAAATGTGTGGGGTGGGAAGAGCCGGCTTTAGAAAGCCACCTAACTCATCTACTTTCTTCTCCAACTGTTTCGGGAAATCCCGGTTGGCCAAATGCTGCTCTAGGAGCCCAATATGGTGCATACACTGAATCACCTGGAAAAGGGCCTTGACCAATCTAGAATAGGCCTGGAACGATTGTTCCTGGCCCCTTCCAGACTGGGCAACTCTCTTTCCCTGATGCTTCTGTCTTTTTTGAGCCATTTGAAGAATAGGTAGATGAATTTAAAATGAAATTAAAATGAAGAAATGAAATAAATTAAAATGAAATCTAGATATTACCTATTAGAGAAGATACCTGGATTGGTTGCAGTCTTCAACAAAGGTAGAAAATAATCCGTCTGTCTCGACGCGTTTCGCTTGGTTTGGCTTTTTCAAAGAGACTTTGAGGAAAATGATTCCAACTTTGGGAGGGCATGCATGGTATATATCCATATCTGGGCTGGGGGTGTTTTTCACAGCTCAGTACATAATTAAACTCTTTAACAAGCTGTCAAATGTCACTCATCTAATTAATTCTTTTCAATCTGAGATGTCCCAAGTTTGTTTTTCACAACTCAGTTTGTGTCGTCCAAACAAATTTGATGAAGCCCTATTGATTGGCTTCCATGGAATTTTAATTAGTCAGTGAGTGGTTTGCTTTACTGACCCCATGAAGCCCTATTGGTTGGCCTTGATTTAAGTAAAACCAATCGGGAGCGGTTTGCTTTACTGGCTTCAGAAGTATGTGAAAATAATATGAAAAAATGGTTTGATAAAATATATTGAGACTAAAGAAATAAATGAAAAAATAACGCCAAAGATCATGATGCCTCACGAATGTTATCAGTTGGAATGAATATCCCCCGACGGAGGTTTATGACGGAAAATATTTTACACCACGTAGAAATTGTGTGTTTTACCTTCTGAACCTCTACATTGTGTGAAAGGTATGAACAATAAAAAATAAAAATAATAATAATTTAAATAAATGAATCAACCAAATAAATAAATAAATAAATAAATAAAAATTAATAAAAAATTAAAAATAAAAATAATCAATAAATAAATATATAAATAAATAAATAATAATTTTATTTAGGAAATACATACACATGATTGAAATTAGAACCTATTTTGTTTTGGGGCATATATGAACTCTGGCACTCGCCTGTGTGTGTTTGAGGTTAAAAAATCGCACTGGCACAGACATTTCATACTGAAACGTTTTTTTCCTTTTAATATGCCGCCGAAAAATTGTTTTCATTTACTGAACCCTGATGGGTTTCAAACATGACAAAAAATAACATAAAATTGATTTAAACTAAGTGATGAGCTTAGGAACTGGTTAAACTGACTGGCAATAATTGATGTTATTCATTGATGGGCTCTAATTTAGTCCTTACAAGGATGTTACGCAAGCTTTTGTTTTTCTTATAGGCGATGACAGGTCGAAGATTCAAAGGTTCATTTAATTTAGCATTGGTAAAATTGAATTCATCTTTTAACATTTTTGCTATTTCGATATTCATTCTGTTGTACGTTAAAGTGAAAGGAATGATGGACCTCCTTTCGCATTCGCCCTCTGATATGTTCATACCAAATGGCCAGAGGGTTTGAAGCGTATTGATCCAAAAAGCTTCACGTTTTTTTCTAAATTCATCAGTTTCTTCTAATGTGTCTTTAATTGGTGGTTGTTCAATAGGATGGATTTCGAAATCGTCCAAAGAATGGCCAGGAAAGTTAAAATGTTGTGCTACTGGGGCATCAGCATTATGTTTTATATCCTGTTTGTGTCTAGTAGCACGTTCTCGAAAAGGATTTTGACTTTGACCAACATACTGTTTCCGACATCGCTTACAAGTGATAAGGTAAATAATGTTTGGTGAATCACAATGGAGGGGGTTACGGATCTGATAATGATTTTTCGTTTGTTCGGAGGAAAATTCCTCTTTCTGATCAGGCATAAAAGTATGCAGTCTACAACGAGGCTTTTTGCAATTAAATACCGCGCCACTACCATTCTGCAACGGTCTGTTGTGTTCAATCTTTAGTGGTTCGAAATCGGTAGTTTCAGCTGGACTTTCGAGCTTTTTCAGGGTTTGGGATTTCAGGCTACGCAAGAGGCGCAGCGAGTACCCTCTCGATCTGAGGGCGCCAAATAGAGTAGAACAAGCCTCATTGAAATTTACCTTATCACTTGAATTGCGGTGGAAACGAATGAGTTGTGATTTGATGATACCTTTAAATGTATGTTGAGGATGAAATGATTTTGTGTGCAACAATTGATGTGAATCAGTTGGTTTAAAATACACTTTATAATCTAAATGACCGGACGCTTGAAATTGCTTGCCTTTATACACGGTCACATCGAGAAAATCAACAGAATTTTCACTGATAGTAGCTTTCAATTTAATATTTGGATCGTGATTGTTCAAAATTTCTAAAAATTCATCAAAATCTTCTTTTGAATGTTCCCAAATAATAAAAATGTCATCTAAGTACCTGAGATATACGAGAGGATGCTTTGCACATTTGCTTAAGGCATTTTCCTCCCATTCCGCTACATAAATGCTTGCAAAATTAGGACTGAATCTTTTGCCCATAGGACAACCCATTATTTGTAGAAAATATTCTCCATTGAATTGAAAGTCATTACCTTTTAAGCTCAGCTCTAAAAGATCCAAAATTTGTTCATCCGGGCGTTTCGCATCCGGATATTTTTCAAATGCATTTTTAACTGATTTAACACCTTTATCAATATCAATGTTGGTATACATACTGTCGATATCCAAAGTAGCCAGAATTGCATTTTTCGATATTTTCAATTTCGAAATTTTTGACAGGAAATCCTGTGTATTTTTTAGATAGCTCGGATGTCTATTTGCTATAGGTTTCAGATGATAATCAATTAATTCCGAGATCGCATAAGGTTCCGAATTACAATCTGATACAATTGGCCTCCCGGGTGGAGTTAAGTCATCCGTCCATGAAGAACGGTCCTTGTGGATCTTTGGTAGGATATAAAATTGTCTTGTTTGAGCACTGAGCTTAGCTGTTAAATATTTCAATTGTTTTTTGGTAATGTGACCTTCGTCGAGGAGAAATTTTAAGATCTTATTGAATTTTTCGATATTACTAGGCCAAATAAGTGAATCTATTTTCTTATAATGTTTAGTATTGCTGAGTTGTCTCATGGCTTCCTTTATATAATTATCCCGAGATAGAACAACTACCGACCCACCTTTGTCGGCTGGTTTAATTACTAATTTCTTATTTTTTCGAAGTTTCGTGAGGGCTCTCCGTTCACCAGCTGTTAAATTGTCTTTATCGGAGAGTATGTTCATGCTGAACACCTTTTTGATGATTCGTTTGCTAGCCTCAATAATTTCGGGATCTACTTCACTATCTGGAGGTGACCAACCAGATGATTCTGTAAAAGGAAGTTTCCGACCGCTGGAGTTTCTAAAGCGGTCGGCTAATTTCATTTGCCTAAGAAAATTACAGTTGTATGATGGTAAATTTGTTTGGTTATCAGTTTTAGGCTTTGGTGTTGGTACAAAAGTTAAACCGCGATCTAAAAGAGATTTCTCTTGGGTTGTTAGGTCATTGGTGCCAGACAGGTTAACCACATTAGTTCCTAATCCCACATCTGTTAGGCGGCTGTTACCTTCGCCTTTACTTAGTTTAAATTTAGGTGGTTCAACCAGTGATCGTACATAATATTGGCGGTTCTCATGGTCCAATGGATTAAATCCTGAGCAACATCAAACTTCGCGTCATCAATTTTTGGTATCACGTTAACGTCCTTCACTTTCCGAATGGTTTCGTTGATGATGCTCAGGGTTCTCCTCTCAGCCTGAGGGAGTTTTTGCGAAAAGTTTAGTTCAGCGAAATAAATTTTTGCTGATCTAAACTTGACCCTGATATCGCTAAGCATATTCCGCAACTGCTTAACTACGAGATCAGAATTATCGTTTCGAGAATTCACGCCAATATTTAATAATATTTTTTGGGGACTGGACTGGCCCCGGTGCCCTTTAAACATAGAGCGCAGATGATTGAATTTGGCGCCGGGGTAACACTCCACCTGGATGTCCGGATGGGGATTTCGATCAATGCGTCCTAAATTTGAACTTCCAATCATAAGGATGTTTTTACAAACATCGGGGAGGCGCCAATTCCTTTTGTCAAAATTAACTCCGCTTTTATGCCGAAACTGGGAGAATTTAGAATCAAATGAGCGGCCCGAGTTGCGGCTCGGTGATTTGACTTTCTCTGAGTACGATATACCTGGTTGAACCACACTAGAGGCAGGAGAAGGGGGAGAAGAAACAGAAGCAGGAGAGGAAACAGAAGCAGGCGGAGAAGAAACAGAAGGAGGAGGAGGAGTTCTAGTGAGAGCACTAGGAGAACCAGAGAAGAAAGGCTGAGGAGGAGTAGGAGGTAGAGGAACAAGACGAGGCGAGACAGCGTTACTCAATTTGCGAGCATCTTCAGTCACAATATGGACCGGAGATGTTTGCAAATTGAGGCGCTTACTCTGAGAGAAAGAAGAAGTAGAAGGAAAAGAAGAGGGAGAAGTGCTTTGCCTTGATCTTTTCTTATTTTGCTTTTCGCGTTGGGGTAGAGGGACAACACGGGCCGGAGTTTGCTTGCTCCCTCCCGTATTGTTCCTTACTCCAGACGCTGGGCGAAGTTCCGAAATGTAAGACTCATAGGCCGAAATCGTCTTATCTGTCAACTTATTTTTAAAGTTTTTTTGAGCCCAGATCAAGGCACGCGCCGAAGCGCTGTTGAAGTCTATTTTTTCGAGTCCAGGAGGTGGTCGCATAGCCAAAGTTATCTTAGACTTCAACTGGTTTAAATTTATCTTGTAATGCTCAACTAAAGCATTTAACGTTTGGTTGGCCCATCCCACACTAATCTGTCGAAAAACAGAAAAAATGTGTGGGGTGGGAAGAGCCGGCTTTAGAAAGCCACCTAACTCATCTACTTTCTTCTCCAACTGTTTCGGGAAATCCCGGTTGGCCAAATGCTGCTCTAGGAGCCCAATATGGTGCATACACTGAATCACCTGGAAAAGGGCCTTGACCAATCTAGAATAGGCCTGGAACGATTGTTCCTGGCCCCTTCCAGACTGGGCAACTCTCTTTCCCTGATGCTTCTGTCTTTTTTGAGCCATTTGAAGAATAGGTAGATGAATTTAAAATGAAATTAAAATGAAGAAATGAAATAAATTAAAATGAAATCTAGATATTACCTATTAGAGAAGATACCTGGATTGGTTGCAGTCTTCAACAAAGGTAGAAAATAATCCGTCTGTCTCGACGCGTTTCGCTTGGTTTGGCTTTTTCAAAGAGACTTTGAGGAAAATGATTCCAACTTTGGGAGGGCATGCATGGTATATATCCATATCTGGGCTGGGGGTGTTTTTCACAGCTCAGTACATAATTAAACTCTTTAACAAGCTGTCAAATGTCACTCATCTAATTAATTCTTTTCAATCTGAGATGTCCCAAGTTTGTTTTTCACAACTCAGTTTGTGTCGTCCAAACAAATTTGATGAAGCCCTATTGATTGGCTTCCATGGAATTTTAATTAGTCAGTGAGTGGTTTGCTTTACTGACACCATGAAGCCCTATTGGTTGGCCTTGATTTAAGTAAAACCAATCGGGAGCGGTTTGCTTTACTGGCTTCAGAAGTATGTGAAAATAATATGAAAAAATGGTTTGATAAAATATATTGAGACTAAAGAAATAAATGAAAAAATAACGCCAAAGATCATGATGCCTCACGAATGTTATCAGTTGGAATGAATATCCCCCGACGGAGGTTTATGACGGAAAATATTTTACACCACGTAGAAATTGTGTGTTTTACCTTCTGAACCTCTACATTGTGTGAAAGGTATGAACAATAAAAAATAAAAATAATAATAATTTAAATAAATGAATCAACCAAATAAATAAATAAATAAATAAATAAAAATTAATAAAAAATTAAAAATAAAAATAATCAATAAATAAATATATAAATAAATAAATAATAATTTTATTTAGGAAATACATACACATGATTGAAATTAGAACCTATTTTGTTTTGGGGCATATATGAACTCTGGCACTCGCCTGTGTGTGTTTGAGGTTAAAAAATCGCACTGGCACAGACATTTCATACTGAAACGTTTTTTTTCCTTTTAATATGCCGCCGAAAAATTGTTTTCATTTACTGAACCCTGATGGGTTTCAAACATGACAAAAAATAACATAAAATTGATTTAAACTAAGTGATGAGCTTAGGAACTGGTTAAACTGACTGGCAATAATTGATGTTATTCATTGATGGGCTCTATTTTAGTCCTTACAAGGATGTTACGCAAGCTTTTGTTTTTCTTATAGGCGATGACAGGTCGAAGATTCAAAGGTTCATTTAATTTAGCATTGGTAAAATTGAATTCATCTTTTAACATTTTTGCTATTTCGATATTCATTCTGTTGTACGTTAAAGTGAAAGGAATGATGGACCTCCTTTCGCATTCGCCCTCTGATATGTTCATACCAAATGGCCAGAGGGTTTGAAGCGTATTGATCCAAAAAGCTTCACGTTTTTTTCTAAATTCATCAGTTTCTTCTAATGTGTCTTTAATTGGTGGTTGTTCAATAGGATGGATTTCGAAATCGTCCAAAGAATGGCCAGGAAAGTTAAAATGTTGTGCTACTGGGGCATCAGCATTATGTTTTATATCCTGTTTGTGTCTAGTAGCACGTTCTCGAAAAGGATTTTGACTTTGACCAACATACTGTTTCCGACATCGCTTACAAGTGATAAGGTAAATAATGTTTGGTGAATCACAATGGAGGGGGTTACGGATCTGATAATGATTTTTCGTTTGTTCGGAGGAAAATTCCTCTTTCTGATCAGGCATAAAAGTATGCAGTCTACAACGAGGCTTTTTGCAATTAAATACCGCGCCACTACCATTCTGCAACGGTCTGTTGTGTTCAATCTTTAGTGGTTCGAAATCGGTAGTTTCAGCTGGACTTTCGAGCTTTTTCAGGGTTTGGGATTTCAGGCTACGCAAGAGGCGCAGCGAGTACCCTCTCGATCTGAGGGCGCCAAATAGAGTAGAACAAGCCTCATTGAAATTTACCTTATCACTTGAATTGCGGTGGAAACGAATGAGTTGTGATTTGATGATACCTTTAAATGTATGTTGAGGATGAAATGATTTTGTGTGCAACAATTGATGTGAATCAGTTGGTTTAAAATACACTTTATAATCTAAATGACCGGACGCTTGAAATTGCTTGCCTTTATACACGGTCACATCGAGAAAATCAACAGAATTTTCACTGATAGTAGCTTTCAATTTAATATTTGGATCGTGATTGTTCAAAATTTCTAAAAATTCATCAAAATCTTCTTTTGAATGTTCCCAAATAATAAAAATGTCATCTAAGTACCTGAGATATACGAGAGGATGCTTTGCACATTTGCTTAAGGCATTTTCCTCCCATTCCGCTACATAAATGCTTGCAAAATTAGGACTGAATCTTTTGCCCATAGGACAACCCATTATTTGTAGAAAATATTCTCCATTGAATTGAAAGTCATTACCTTTTAAGCTCAGCTCTAAAAGATCCAAAATTTGTTCATCCGGGCGTTTCGCATCCGGATATTTTTCAAATGCATTTTTAACTGATTTAACACCTTTATCAATATCAATGTTGGTATACATACTGTCGATATCCAAAGTAGCCAGAATTGCATTTTTCGATACACAAATATACGATACACACTTACACAATACCTTGAAATATCTGGAATTACATAACAACTGAAAACTGACAAAAATGTTGTTTTTATTCCTGAAGTGTCGAAGCGGCCGATGTACTGTATATGTAATATTCAGACATGGTGTCGTAGGCCGACACACTCACAAGCATGGTTGCACGGAACAGAATGGAAATTTCATCCTCAGATCAACTTCATCTGACTAATTATTTCACAGGGGAAAAATTGGGAAAAAAAAAGTGAAAAGGAGTGCCAGATGTGTAACTTGGGTGTGGTGGAGACCCTGGAACACTTTCTTATAGAATGCCCAAAATACCAGTCTAAAAGAACAAGATTCACGGGGAGTATAATGGGGAAGTGGGATGGTAGAATGAAGGACATGTGGTTAGGGGGCGACTCAAAGGAGAGGGTTAATATACTAATCGAAGAGATTGGGAAGAATGAGGCAAGGGATGTCATCAAGCAGTTCGTCTCCGAGTGTTGGAAGGAGAGAAGAAGCGCGGGAATAGGGAGGCAGTTGGTAGAACATGGGTAACCAAGGCCTTCTCATACGAGAACCGCGACAAATCAGCGGCCGGCCGAAGTGTTATTATTATTATTACTTCATTAGAATGTTACGACATCTTGCCATTCAATGCTTGTGCTTTTTACTAGAGATAGTAAATATTCGTCGATTCAAACATTGAACGCGTGATATTTCACCCATTCTTGAGAATTTTCAAATCCATGGATCTTTATGATTTCTGTGAAAAAGCGTTGAGAACGTTTCGACACAAACACTGGTCAGATGTGAAAATAAAGTTTGGTAAATAGAAATGACCATTTATATTTGTCTTTGGTGGTGGCGGTGGTGTGTGAGTGTGTGTGTGTGTGTGTGTGGGGGGGGGGGGGGGGGTATAAATCGCGGGGCCTAAAGGTGACAATAATAGGCGTTGTATTTATTACACATTATTATTCCGTGACTACAAATTATTATTTCGTAATTACAAGTTATTAATTCGCAATTACAAGTTATTATTTAGTAATTAGGCCTAGGTTATTAAATAAAATCTACTTGGTGGTTTTACGCTGCCTTTGCAAAGCGTGCGCAAGACAAACAGACACAAGTAAAAAAGATTAACAGAAACAGTGATACTTGGAATAAAAATCAACTTACCTGGATTAAATTCATGAAACACATCTGTACTAAGCTTTTATCCAGAAAATCTCCACAGAAAAAATCATCTTCTTTCAGTGTTTCGAAAAGATTTAACCAAAACTGCACACACTGTCGTCTCAACATGCCCCACCAGTATTCAATCCTCTGATTATGTGTACTACTTCCATATATAAAACTGTTTTCACCAGCGAAACGGTCATTATGTCGTCTCCTCAGAAATCGCTGAATATCTCTAATGTACGAGTTCTCAGTCCCCAAATCTGCTCTTACCCTCTTTGGGCAACTACCAATTGCATGCACAGCCTTAATGAAATAGCCGGCTATCAACTTGGGGTCGGAATTAGTGACGTGTGCCTCCAACCATAACATTGATCGGGAAAAACCATCGATGCATCCATTAATACATATTCCGTAAGGTTTTAATTTGTCGTAAGAGTCGACATGCCAAATTTGGTTTGGGCCGTTAGCGAAATACCTCCTTCGTCGCAGTCGGTTTCGCAGACGAATATCAACACCAATAGGGTCAAGTATTTTTAAAAGTTCTCTCACGTCATTTTGTGTAACTACCAGTCCCGCCTGAATGCACTTTAGGTGCATCGACCTGTACCCAAGCATCATACCCGAAGAGCTCAACTGTTCTTCCACAAATAATGCAACATCCAGAATACAGGATTTGTTTTTTCGTCTAAACAGCCCCAAACTTTTCAAAATTCGTCTCAAATGACGTAAACTTAATGATACATTATCGCTGAAAAACAGAGTATCAACTATTTCCTTTTGGGAAAATCCCAACTGGAAATACACTTCAATTAATTCTTCTCTGTTCATGTGACACACCGGCATTAAAACTTCCTTTAGGCTATGAGTTGAACAGAGTTGTGACAATAATCCTGGGCAAAGCTTACTTATATAACCACTAAGTCGTTATAACGAGCTAGGAAAGTCGTTATAACGAGTTAGACACGTCGTTATAACGAGTTGCTAACTCGTTATAACGAGTTAGGAAAGTCGTTATAACGAGTTGCTAACTCGTTATAACGAGTTAGGTAAGTGGTTATAACGAGTTGTTAACTCGTTATAACGAGTTAGGAAAGTCGTTATAACGAGTTAGAAAAGTCGTTATAACGAGTTAGGAAAGTCGTTATAACGAGTTACTAAGTCGTTATAACGAGTTAGAAAAGTCGTTATAACGAGTTAGAAAAGTTGTTATAACGAGTTACTAAGTCGTTATAACGAGTTAGAAAAGTCGTTATAACGAGTTACTAAGTCGTTATAACGAGTTAGGAAAGTCGTTATAACGAGTTACTAACTCGTTATAACGAGTTAGGAAAGTCGTTATAACGAGTTACTAACTCGTTATAACGAGTTACTAACTCGTTATAACGAGTTAGGAAAGTCGTTATAACGAGTTACTAAGTCGTTATAACGAGTTAGGAAAGCCGTTATAACGAGTTACTAACTCGTTATAACGAGTTAGGAAAGTCGTTATAACGAGTTAGGAAAGTCGTTATAACGAGTTACTAACTCGTTATAACGAGTTAGGAAAGTCGTTATAACGAGTTACTAAGTCGTTATAACGAGTTGAGAAAGTCGTTATAACGAGTTACTAACTCGTTATAACGACTTAGTAACTCGTTATAACGAGTTAGAAAAACATTTCACACATGTCCTCAATACGCTTCCGTAATATGTACCTGATTCATGCAAAAAAAAAAAATTGCTGTGTCCCCATGGGAAACCCAGGAGCAGAGAACTGTTATTTGGGATGAAGCATCCGTAGGACCAGTAGAATGGAATGGTAAAAAAATTTGCCGTTCTCCTGGAATCTGATGTTTGTGGGGATGGGGGAGGCTGCATTACACCTCTTAATGTTAGCAATTGGCTGAGAGGTACACTTGACTCATATGGATTATTGCAATAAAATGTAGGTATAGGATGATCCATAGGAAAAAGTGGCAGGTGGATCAATTGAAAAATGTTACAGTAGAAACAGTTGCCTGCATTGGGAATTGTATCAAATTTATATCAACACATGTACTCTCTATCATCTCTTTATTTTTTCTGCTGGTATTTCACTCTTATTTTCTAACCAGGAAGTGGTTTGTTCGGCAGATTGTAATGCATTTTTCAATGAAAGAGGAAACCATATGTAAATAAGTTATTTATTAGATCCATGTTTTCAACTGTCTGACATGCTTTCTCAAAATAGATCATTCTGGTTGAAATAGAGATGCAGTTTGTAGTTTTCTTGAGAATACTCTTCTATATCTGTACTGCACATGTCACAGTATTTCTCGTATTCCTGAATAGTCTATGGAAATGTAGACATTGTTCATCTTGGAAGCTGAAGTAATATTAGTAACGTGACTTTAGAAAAATAGCTGAATATTGTACAATAAAATGTCTCGTAGCATATAATAAAAAAGAAAATCTACTCTATTTTAGTCAGTGTCGGGAATTATCTCATGAGTGTGGACCTGAAAGTTTTATTTTTCGCAAGCGCTTGTGCGAGTGAAAAATAATACTTTTAGGTCCACACGATGAATTTTTTCAGTATCTTCCTAAATAACGTTACTCGTCGGCACATGATGTCACCTAGAACATTGCCTTGAAGGAACTACCAGCAGCCTTTTGTTTTTGTCTTGAAACTGCAATTGAATTGGACAGAATATTGCGCATTAAAATGTTATGTATCATATAATAAAAGGAAAATCTGCGCTGTTTTAGTGAAAAACGGGAATTATCTCATGAGTGTGGACCTGAAAGTTTTATTTTTCACAAGTATTGCGTGGGTGAAAAATAATACTTTGAGGTTCACACAAATAAAAAAATAAAACTTTCAGGTCCATACCCATGAGATAATTCCTGATATTCACTAAAACAGCATAGATATCCTCAATTTATTGTCTCTCAAACCTGGCTTAACGCTTAACCCGCTGAGTATTTTCAAGGTATTCTACATCAATTTTAGTCATGGCTGCTGGAAAGCAGCCATGACTAGATTTGATGAACAAATCATAAATGTTTAACTCAAGAAATCATCGAGAAAAAACACATTCAATTTACAAGAACAAAATTTGCGTTAATGTGCCAAAATTATACTTATTTCATTGTCAAGAGAAATCGTACCTGGGCAGGAATATCTGCCAGCAGCAGGCAAAGATTTAAACTTGTAACCTGTAACCTATCTTTGGAATTTTTCTGTCAAAGCTCCTTTCAATGTGATTTTAACTGGCAGAATAACAGATTATTTCTTGCAGTTGTAATAAGGTCACTGTAAGTGGCTTGTTACAATTTATTTGGAGAGGCCCTCCAATAAATTTAACAAAAGATGCATGAACTGACAAAATATTTGCTCCTACATGGCTTTTAAAGCACATGTCAGCTTTCTTTAACTCCATGCATGCTGCTGGCAGATATTCCCGACCAGGGCAGGATTTTTCCTGCCACTGAAATATGCATAATTTGGGCATACTAGTATTTAATCCAATTTTCACCCTCTAAATTGAAAAGTATTTTTCATCACTGATTTCTTGAGTTAAATGTAGATGAATTTTTCATTAGATCTAGCCATGGCTGCTTCATGGAAGCCATGTCTGCTTCATGGCAGCCATGACTAGATCTGATGAAAATATCTTTAAAATACTCAGTGAATTGATGAAGATGTCTGCCAAAATATTGATATGATTGTAAATTAATTGTTATTGTTTCATCCAACATATAAATGTTTTGCTGATGGTTGGTAATGTTTTTATTTTCATCCTGACATCTATAGATGTCCGGTATTGTTGTTATGATGTTTGCAACTTGTGGATAAATTTGAAGACTACAAGTATTTTCCCTTCTGAATATAAAGTTATGTTTTATTACTTTTCAATGACACAACATTATGAAGCTTGTTAATTTTTCTTGTAACAGTTTACTGTACTTTGTAAAGCTTTGTTGTGTTACCCTTCATCTGACATGACTAGACAATAACACATGCAAAGATATTTCTTACCTCCAGAACATAGACTGCACACATGAATAAGATTTTCCAAGGAGTGGGGTGAAGGGGATGGGGGAACATGTGCTATGAAGCCTTGAAGTCAAAATTGAAAAATCAATAGCAAAATTTGTAATGCGATTTTTGTAAAATACAGTGCACACAATGAATGAAAAATATTCAGTTAACAGGAGTATTCTGTCAAGTCAAGATATAATGGACCAAATGCTTATATTGGATGCACAGAAAGGACAAATATGTCTTTAAACATGTTGAAGTCAGTGGTTGTAAAAGTAATTCTTCAAGAGATCACAAGAATTTTATACAATTGACAGGAGTTTACTCTATAACCCATATGTATTTAACAAGTCAAATTACCACTGAAGGTATGATGATTGAAAGTGATGTGCAATTAACAGGGTCATTCAGTTAAGAAATATCCAATTAAGTGGGCTCTAGTGCTGGATGGATATGGATGTTATGTTAGGTAAAGGGTTCATGGTGTTTTTCGGACTAGCTAAATTTGATGTTTTGCCTACAATCACATGAATATATTGCTTTTGCTGACTACAGATGGGCGATATACTGTAAATACCATTCAATATCAGTATCAAACCAATATCGATTTACTGTAATCAGGGAATCTCAATAAACCAAAAATTTTGATCCTGAAAAATATTGCCGACATTAGCGTAAACAACAGAAAATTTTGCAAAATTCCAGACAAGGAGAGTCCCATGGACTTTGTATTTCTAAAGGCATTCACCACCAGTCATTTAATGTAACAAAAATGCTGAGAGAAAATACCCAGGGGGGTGAGGGGGTGGGGTTCTCTCAACTGTTTTGTTACATCAGATGACCAGTGCCGAGTGTCCTTGTTCTTTCAACATTTTAACAATTCTGCAGTTTTGTCTGCTGTAGATGATGGCCTACAACTGGGAAGTATACCAACAGATATTGGTATTGGTGCTTACATGTATGTTGTTTACACTGTATACTGAACTGATACCAAGGTAAAACATTCCAAAAATACCGTTTCTGAAACCGACCTTTAAATTTCCATGATGCCCAGCTTTATTGCTGACTGAAGATGAACTTTTATTATCCAAAAACTATATGAACATTATAATATGTAACAGATGTTTTTGTGGAGTACTGGAGTATGCTGAAATAATTGTGCAGTTTTCTTAAGTTCCTGTGAATGATACAGGGCCAAAAGGCAAGTCCAATTTCATGTGCACCTGCAAAAGTTGGCAGTACAATTATTTTTCACAGGCCTGAAAATAAGAAGTCTGACATTTGCAGAATGAGGTTCTCAGAGGGTGAATTTGATGATGCTATCCATTCCATGGGCCAATTTATCCTCTGGGTACTTCTTTCTGTTTAGTTTTGAGACCCTGATTCAGATTGAGGTTCACAGAGGGTAAATTCAGTGATGCTACCCTAAATTCACCGTCTGGGGACTTCAACTATAGATGTACAGCACATTGGCAAAACACTTGCCCTTAACCAATGATGACTCTGCTTGTGCTCGGATAGAAAATTGAGTCTTGACAGTTGCCCACCATTGCTGAGTGATTCTCTCCAGGAACTCTGGCTTCCTCCACCTGTTACTTCCTAGACAAAACTATCCCAATTTTTGGTCCAAACTGCCAAATTGTAGCTCCATATCTCAAAAATTGTAGGAGTGCAAGAGGAATAAGAAAAGACTTGGATAGATAGAGAGCCTCCAATTACATTTATATGAGATCATGCCGATATCATTTTTTTGTGTCCTTAACCTTTTATCAAATGAATTGGCTGCATCCACCCATATAATTTACAAACAGAAGTTAATTTTTTCATGTGACCTCTCATTGGAATGAGCTCATTGAGATCATTCCATTGAGGTGGTCACATGATGTGTATTTATTTGATCTTTTTCCTTGCAGCCAATGAATGTATTTCTTTGTTTTCATGGTTTCTTTTACTCTTTGTCGTTAAATCTTTACTTTAATTTTTATTGCTTATTTTTCATGATGTGTTATTGGTTATTGACAAATTTTGTTTTTCACTGACCATATACTTAACTGATTGAGTGCTCAGTGGTATATTTGAGCTCTACTGAAAAGTCTGAATACTGCAATTAAAAACTGTCATAGCCGTGGATGTGCTTTGTAATGACTTAGGTGCATATAAATAGTTTTATTTCATATATTCAATGTATTTCAATTTAATGGAAATTGCCTAAAACCACTCTCCAGTAAACAGTAACAAACAATCCATATAAAGAAATTCTGGCTTCAGAAAATTAATCCAGCACTCTACTTGTTTTTTCAGGGATTCAGTGAACTTTCTGGAGACAAGACTGAAAGAAATACTGTTTATTGTGCAGACACTGGATGTTTGAAGATGACTCGGAAGCCATTAGACTCAACTCACAGATGAATGATTTTTTTTTATAGAACTGAATCTTTGTTTAGCAGACAGTGTATACATTTTTAGCTCAACTTTGGCGAAGCCAAATTTGAGGTATTGTCATGGCCCGTCGTCCATCTGGCCGTCTGTCGTGCTGCACACACGGCTCTGGATAGAGGCCGTATTTATGAACCAATCTTTACAAAACTTCTTGGGTACCTTTGCTATCACCGTGGGACGAGAACGAGTGGTTTTGGGTGCAGTCCAAAATTCAAGATAGCCGCCAGCAGCCTTTTTGTACCAAAATTCGTGAAATCAGTTTTTTGTACAGAACTTTTGTATGAAAGTTCTGATTTGAATAAATTTTTGTAGGAATGTTCAGTAACATAACAGAATACATCACATGAAAAAGGGATTTTTTTTTCATATGAAAATTATGCAAATTAGATGAACTTTGATTTATTCAGTGCTACTTATACACTGTAAGTACACATGTCAATACGGCTCGGGCTCGAGTCTGTATTTATGAACCGATCTTCACGAAACTTCTTGAATACCTTTGTTATCACCTTGGGACGAGAATGAGTGTTTTGGGGTGCCTTCGTTATCACTATGCTATGAGAACAAATATTTTTGGGTAACTTTTATTGTAACTTGGTAGGTTGACTTCATATAATGTCAAGATGAGAACAAGGATTTCAGGAACTCGACTCGTTCACAAAAGCCCTTACCCGGTCAGCATTTAAGAAAATACAAACAAAGAAATATCTTGATTCATACCAATCCACTATCCACTGTACTAATCCATCTTGCACTGACTGCTTGGCTAATTCTGGATCACTATCATCTACCTACTTTCCTAACACAAGTGCCCCATCTTTCCCGTAATGATTATCATTATCTTTCTGATCGTTTTTGCGTACACTCACTTCGTTCGTAAAGATATCTTAATTTCGGAATTCCTAATGGGGCAAACCTCAATTGCTGCTTTGCATTCAGATCTGGTAACATATGTGGGGGAAAAAAAAAAACCCCAAAAAAACAAAACAAAACAAAACAAAAAAAGGGGTCAAGAAATAAAAAGTAAATAAACAATATAAATATACAAATACAATTAAAAAGAGAAATAATCTTTAAAAAAATACAACAATAAAAAAGAATACTAAAAATAAAATTCTGTAAAATCGGATTCTGCTGTTCAAAAAAAAAAAAAAAAATGAATAAATAAATAAAATAAGATAAGGATCAAATAAAATAAAATAATTCATTTTCATTTTTATTTTTATTTATTTTATTTTTTTTCTGTTCTTTCAGGTTTATCTATTTACCTTAATATTTATTTTATCTTAATATTTCACCATATACCATTTTCTCTGCATGTTTCAATATTGTATATATGTACACATTTTACCCTGGGAATGACGGGAAGACAGTCACTAGACTATGTCATTTCCCAGCAGTATACATATAAACACTTTTTAAAAAAATTCTGTTATGCACTATTATTGTAAAAATATTTGTATACTGCGAATAAATTTCATTTCATTTCATTTCACTATGCTATGAGAACAAATATTTTTGGGTACCTTTTATTGTAACTTGGTAGGTTGACTTCATATAATGTCAAGATGAGAACATTCCCTTTTGGATACGATTGCTCAACTGTGACGGCCACAGGGGCCCAAAGTCCGAAAACCTTTAGCACAGTCAGCTGGTCATATTTATGAAGGGATTTCATTTTAACTTGGTAGGATGACTCCATATAAAGTCTAGATGAGAACGTCCCCTTTTGGTCGCGATCATTTAGCTGTGATGGCTGCCGAGCCCAAAATCCGAAACCCTTTAGCATAGTCTATAGGTCATATTTATGAAAGGATTTCAGCATAACTTGTTAGGCTGCCTCCATATTTGGTCATGATTGGTCAACTGTGATGGCTACAGGGGCCCGAAGCCCAAAAACCTTTAGCACAATGTACAGGTCATATTTATGAAGGGATTTCATTGTAACTTCATAGGATCACTCCAGATAATGCCCAGATGAGAACATCCCCTTTTGGTCGCGATCATTCAACCATGGTGGTTGCCCGAGCCCAAAACCCCAAACACTTTAGTACAGACTACAGGTCCTATTTGTGAAGGGATTTCATTGTATCTTCGTAGGATGACTCAGTATAATATCGAGATGAGGGCTTCCCCTTTTAGTTGCAATCGGTCTACCGTCATGGCTACACAGGCCTGAAGCCCGAGAACCACAGTCTACAGGCCATATTTATGAAGGGATTTCATTGTAACTTGATAGGATGACTCGTATTAGAATAATTTCACTGTAACTTGGTAACTTTTGTTGACATACTTTAACTGTGAGGGCCACATACATCAACTGTGAAGGCCACATTAACCCACTCCAGTTTTTTAGTACAGTCTACACCTCATATTATTTTTATTAAAAACATAGTATACAGGGAACAGAAATTAACATATTATCAGTTATCACAATTCTTGTCTTATTTCATAATCCTTTCATAAACACTGAACATTATCCTTTTCATTTTATTTCTCCTCCCACTTGAATGATCTGATTATCACCAGACTATAGTCACAGTATTAATAGCCCTCTTATTTGCCACAGGAAGGGGGTAATTTTTCAGCAAGCCCGTGCTAGTAATGGTACAAGGCTGCAAGAGTGGAAGAAGACTACAGGTTTTGGTGACTACTGTAAAAGCTAATCATAGGGCATACGATGGCAATATTGGGAAAATCAGTAATAGTGGTGTTGGAGATATGAAGATCACGGAGAGGTCTAGAACTGGGCAGATGCTAGGAGCTAAATTATCATCAGGTATATATAGTACTACGTCATCATGTCATAGGTATCCTCCTATACCCCGATGAGCATTAAGAGTCGTAAAATAAATTGCTCTTTCGATACTCATTTGCTCAATGGGATTTGAGTCGTTCGAGCAATGACTTTTTCAGTAATTGCTCAAAAGCTTATTCGCTCGATAAGATTCGAGTCGTTCGGATAATACCTATCCCTGCTTGATTGTATTTTGGGTTTGAGGATCATAGAGGACTTCGCTATACACAGGGAAGGCAAAAGATGAGACGTCCAAGACAAAATAGACTGTTGGGATAGGCAGAAATGGGGCCAGTAAAAGGCAAAACGGGCCAGGAAATAGAAAGATAAACCTCAGAATATATCGGGATAGATAAAATACCGAGACTTTGGTGCACATTCGAAACAATAAAGTTACTCTTATACAAAGGAATGCGTCTATTGTTGGGCAAAAAGAAGAATTCTAGGGGACAACAGATAGAAACCTAATATTTAGTGGGAAATCCGCACTAGTAAAAGAACTGTTGGATTTATTTGGGTAATTTTACAAAGTATTCGAACAAATACAATTACTCATACCAGGAAACGCACCTTAAAGCACTGCATGCTACTCTTTTAAGTCCAAAATTGAGGAATCCGTGCCAAATAAAGTTGTTTTGATGGTTTAGAGGGGTTGTCTGGATGTTCGTGGTAATTCGATTTATTCTAGTTCACGTAAAATTTATCCACATGATACCTCTCATCATTCATTTAGCACTACGTGCTACTATTATAAGCCCTAGATGGGGGTTTGGTAGTTTGGGTAGTTTTGGATTATTTAGAGGGATTGTCAGGTTCTTTGTTGTAATTAAATTTACTCCTATTCAATCGAACACACCCTTCGAACACACCCCTTTCCTATTAGAAGGTTTTGGGTCACATAGCAACCATGTGCTACCATAGAAACCAAGATGGCGGTCTCAGATATACAAAATGGACGACATACACTCGTCTCCCCTCAACAAAACGCGCGGTGCATGCACACTAGGACCACGTATCACTATGGGGATGTTGTCACAAGATGGCACTCACGCGGGCTACCATTGACAACCAAAAATGAAGTAACTGGGCCATGTCACATGAGATACGGCCAATGTGGGTCCATCGTGTACATGATTTACTACTAACATCAAGCCGAGAGATACACGTTTCGATCCCCAGCAGGGGTAACTGCATTGCGTCATTGGGCAAGGCACTTAATCACGATTGCCCAAGTGGGGGCACAGTGGTGCAGCCATGGGGACACATCCCCCCCCCCCAAAAAAAAAAAATAAAAAAAATCCGATTGGATTTATTACGTTCACGGTCACTGTGACCTTGACCTTTGACCCAGCGAGTCCAAGATAAATAGGGGTCTTCCACTCACCTAGGCCAACCTACCTATGAAGTTTCAAGAATGTGGGTTCAAGTGTAGTCAATTCATCATCCAGAAACCAATTGTTTACAATTTACTATGTTGAAGGTCACTGTGACCTTGACCTTTCACCTAGCGAGTCCGAAATAAATACGGTTCTTCCTCTCACCGATGCCAACCTTCCTATGAAGTTTCATGAATGTGAGTTTAATCATAGACAAGTTATCATTCGGAAACAATTGTTTACAATTTACTATGTTCATAGTCACTGTGGCCTTGACCTTTAACCAAGCAAGTCCAAAATAAGTAGGGTTCTTCCACTCACCGATGCCAACCTACCTATGGACCTTCATGAATGTGGGTCGAACCATTATCAAGTTATCATCCGGAAACCAATTGTTTACGCCCGCCCGCCATTCACCAAACTATATGTCGAGCCTGACTTCGTCACAACTTGACTAAACAAGAGGTCCCAAGGGGCCTTAATCGCTCACCTGCCAACGTGGTTGAAAGAAGTATTTGGGGTCACATTCAGTTATACATGGTTCATCAACACTACAAAGGAATGAAGGCATGAAAGGCAAATTTTATGGAAAAACACTGATGAATCGATTTGAACAAACCTGAACCTATCATGCTCCCCATGCCACCCCACCCCTGCCCGTAGAGAGCCCAAATAATAAGCCAGGGACACAAATTTAACAAACTTAAACCTGATCCCCCTTGAGATGAAGGGGGTTTTTTAAAGAAATGTCCTCACATTGCATTAAGTTAATCTTTGGGCCCCAATGGAGAGCCCAAATACTAACTGAGGCACCCGATTTGTACAAACTTGAATCTGACGCTCTTAGAGATGTTGTATACCAAATACGGAAGCATTTATACCAAATATGAAAGATTTTTAAAGAAATTTCCTCATATTTCACTAAGTTAAATTCAGGCTCCTACTGGGAGCCCGATTATTAACCCATGGACTCGATTTGAACAAACTTGAATCTAACTGACACTCCCCCACCCCCTCCCACCCCACCCCAGAGATGTTATATACCAAATATCAAAATATTCTAAATGATGGTTCTGGAGTAGAAGATTTTTTGATTTTTTTTTTAAAAAGTATGGGTGCTATCAGAGTAATGCCCCTTGTGGTGCCCCTTGTGAGCGCGGCAAGGTTATTTGTACAAATTTGAACTGACATATAAGGAACATGCACACCAAATTTGGTTCAATTTGGTCCAGTAGTTTGGGAGGAGAAGTCGATAATGTAAAGTTCACGATGGACGACGACGGACGGCAAGTGATAAGTTAAGCTCCCTTCGGTGAGCTAAAATTCATCCATACGCCCCCCCCCCCCCCCCCTCCTATTTGACCCATGTAGGGAACATTAGGCAAGAAATTTTATTATGGAGATATTTATACTTGCAGGATGTATAAGGGGGGGGGGGGGGGGGGGGGGCGTAATAGCAGATTTACGTGTGATATCCGACCTATCTCAATTTAATGACACCAATGTTGTCAGTTATTTGTCAGACTCGAGAAAAAAACGTCGCCGGTGTTCCGTCGCCGGATTTACGAAATAACCTCGCCGTTATTTGGTAATTTATCCGTTTCTTCTGGTCCGGATTCGCTATTTAAAATTGATGAATCTCTTAGGGCGATAGGAAAACGAAGGAATCCTTAACAAAAGTAAGACGTTAAGGGGTCGTCCAACCTAACTTTGGTCAATTTGTTGACATTTTTCCCAATGCCTCAGAAACAGATAAGAGAAGTAAGGAAAGGCAAATTATATATCAAAATAATGAGTAAAGTGCATAGAAAAGGTACATATAATTTTTTTCAGGAAAAAAAGTGAATTTTATGATTTTGAAAAAGATTAATTTGCAAATGGCATAAGTAACGAACCGGTAAAACCACAAAATAATCGCGAATTCGAAAGCCTTGTCCTCAATATAATGATAACATACTACAGACTCGGAGAAAGCATTTTTTTGACACACACTCTGGTGGGTTTTGACGTTTGAATGTAATAACACCAACACAAATTTTGGATGTTCCGGATGTGGCCATGTTTCAATGATGTTTTTCCGGTCATGTGATTACGATGTGGTTCTTGCAGAAATACTCAATTTGGGCAATCGTAAGAATGCAAGGACGTGATCACGCCCCTTATTTGTTCGAGACAATGTATGAGCGGATTTGCAAACAGGTGACAGCAAATACTTGAGCTGTTAATGTCATAACTGCAAAATATGGTTCGAAATTCCCTCTCGTGTTTACAGGCCGTCTGAACTATTTTGTTGACAAAAAATCTGAATTATTGCGCACTAGAAAGACAACATGAACCACTTGTAGAAAAAATAACCGAGTGTATAAAATCGGGACGATACACATAAAATAAGGCAATATTCATAACAAAGTAAGTAGAATGCTTCAGAAATCACTTTTTCACAAAGTATATTCCAAGTGACCTGGAACTATATTGAGCGTGTTAATTTCCCCCTGTCGCTGCGAAGTTATTTACTTTCTAGTAACCATGGAATTTGAAGGCGGGTATGTTTGATGTCTGCATAGGACCGATTGAAGATGGGTTGAAAATGATGCATTCGTGCTTTTAAATAAGGTGCGCTTGGACGATGCTGAGAATTTAGTTTTTTTTGCAACCAACCATAGTAATACAAGCGTCGATCAGTGTCTTTTATGATCGCTTCACACTGACAAATGTGACAAATCTCCTTCACCGGAAACCATCCCCCAATTTGCATATCACAATAAACATAACCGCTGTCACGGAGTGTCAGCGTGGCCGTGTGGTCAAAACCGAAACGAATTATCGAATGCACGGTCAATATTAGCTGCAATTGGCTTTTAAACAAACGAAATATTCGCAATTTCTTCATTATTCATGCCGAGTTACTTTTTAACCAAACCACATGCCTTCAGTTTCGTTTGTCGGCATCAAGCTGATATTGTTTGTGGTAATTAAATAGTACGAGAAGGCGAAGGAAGCCAAATATTTTCCATCATCTATTAATTAATTCAAATTGATAATTTCTTTTATTTTACTGAAATTATGAACTGATAAGGTGGGTGTGTTGCGATTATTATGCCCCAGACCTGGAAGTTGGAAAATCAAAAGTGCATCTAGGGCCGTGCAGTGCCAGTGATGACCTCTGTTACCCATTCATCATTACATGTACCAACATTCTCCCTTGTATCTCAACCATTGCTACTCCAATGTGAAGGATATTTGGTGTTGTGATCGAGCATCATGGGGAAACAATTCCTGTGTAGCTGCTGTAGCATGTGTTTCTTCCCACATTTTTTCAGAGTTGTGGTACTTTTTCACTCTTTTGAGTTAGAAAATTTTGTTTATAACTAGTTGATTTGTTACAATTTGTTGCAAAGTGCCTGCTAATACCTTCAATTGTATTGCTACAGAATTTTCTTATGAAGATTTTGTTCCTATTACTTATCAAGCAACAACCTAATGAATATTCTGTATAAAGCCACCAATCTGATGTTTGACACTTTTATCGGAGCTGTTTTGAAGGCTCATGGAACTCAAAATGTTGATTATGGCAGGACTTTTCTATTCACCCATTAATCGATTAATTAAGTGTTATAGTTGGAAGTAAGAAGCATGAAAGGTCCAGAACTATAACTCTAAAAAGAATGTTTTGCAATGTAACATGATTTTTGCAGATACACTTATTTGGAGGGTTACCTGTCTGATAGTGTTTGGAACAGTGTGGCCAGGATCTTCAAAAAGAAAAAAAGAGTTAAACTTTGAGAAAAAAGGCATATGCCTTGAGTGCCGGAGGTAGAGTCATACAAGGAAAAGAGCCCCCCCCCCCCCCCAGGAATTTTTTTTGTGTCAAATGGAGCTCACTTGTCATCTTTTGGGAATTGCTTTGTGTACTGCGTTCTTGAAAAAAATATGTGAGACCCTCTGGATGTGCCCTTCTGATCTCAGTATGTCAATAAGCCTCCTTGGGGAAAGTACATGCAATAATGGTTATGTAAGGTTGATTTGATGTGTTTTGAATAACAATGTACTTTTAAGTACATTAGATGGTTTATTGCAGTGACAGGTTACAGTTACCCTTATTTCATCTCCAACAGATATCATGAGTGTATTGGTGTCCAAGAGTTAAACAAAGCTAATATACTTATTGATAAACCAGCCAAATTTAACAATTTAATCACCATCAAATTGATGCATGGGATAAAAGGGGTTACAGTGCAAGGGGTTTGTAAATATATTTATTCAACTACAATGTATGACTTTGCAGTGCATTCTACATAGGAGAATATCATATTTTCTTTTCAAACCATTACAGTAACACATACATCTTGATATTGGGAGACACTCTTTTGTCCTTCCATACTTCTTCTGCTGGACTCCTTCAAGTTGACCTTTGTTGAACTCCCCAAATCAAAACATAAACAAAAGAAAATGTCTGCCTTCAATCAGTGAGCACTCCACTTATAACATTTGGTCTCAATCTTTATTACTTTCATGAATTAGGAAAAGATTTCTTCGAGTATGTACTTAAATGTTTATAGAATACAGCTGTTATTTTATTTTGAGGTATTTTATTGTAAAAAATTTTGTTCTCTTACTTATGCCACAGCAGACTTTCAGGTGGTGCTATTTACACATGGCAGCAGTTCCATGTCAAATTTCAGTTTCCACATGTTCTATGTTTCATTCCAAGCATTTTGGTATATAATGTATTGGGGTTATTCATTTTGGGCCTTTTTTAGACTTGAAAGAAAATTACATGAAATTTGACCAAAGTTAGGTTGGACGTCCCCTTAATATTATTTGATACGCAATTGCTGCCGTTTAAAAAGCATATTTGTCTTTATTTTGTGTGATATCATTAGGCATACTTATTTAATTCTATTCAATTAGTTTCCTATTTTTAGACGAATTTTTCAACAACAAAAAACCTTGACTACAACACCCGATGGCGCAAAATAGGGCGTGTCAGCGTTTTTTCTCAAGAGTTATGGCCCTTTGGTAAAATCTTCTAATTTTGATCTTGATAGCGCGATACTTCAACAAACGTCAACCGATTTGACAGATATTTGGCACATGGGTTTCAAGGAACAATGTCTTGGTCGAGTTCGAAAATCTATGCGGACCATTTCATAGAATTGTTGTGTTGACGTTTGCTTCGTGATTGATCATAATACAATGATTCATAAGGATTATTATTGTCCTCACACAAGGCGAAAGGGAAATAAATTTGAAAAAAGAGTTTCTATGTGGCCTAATTATTGATGCCATTCACACGTCCACATATCCTTAAATAAACTGGTTTTGCATCCATTGCACTTCCCCCCCTCCCCACCATACGTAGCACATGATTAATTGTTTTTCGCGTTTCGTGCAGATTAGCGAAAAACTTTTGTCTGTGTAGACACTAAATAATAAAGATACATATTTGCGCGCTTTTGAGCGCAGGGAGTTTTGATTGGTCGGGAAGTGCTGTGTTTGACCAATCGAAACTGCGAGAAAGAATTCTGGGAGTTTTTAGAGGTTCGGGGAAGCCATTTCTAGCCAGATGCTCGGCGACTGCAAATCCAGATTTTCTTTCGGTTGTTTTAAGCAAACAAGTTATTTAAAAGGTGAGGATCTGACACCTTACCCTGGGTAACCTACGCATGGGTTTCAGTCACAGGTTTCCAGTGTTTTATATTAAAAAAGAATGCTATAAATAAATTAATTAATTAATTGAAAACACTGGTTTTTCCTGGCCGGCTCGGTTATCGACACAGGGTTTTTGTTTCATATGCCAATCCAACCTGCTACAATGGTCATCGTTTTTTGTCAGAGTTCATTTGCTACAATATTTCTATCACAAAAAGTTTTGGAATGTACATAATAAAATGCGAGCAGTCTCTCTGGCTATGTTGCACACAAGAGTTTGTGTTGTTTATTAGGAGTGAAAGACAGACGTCAAATTTCCTTCCACATACTGATGTGGTAAAAAATAGCCCTCAATGAATGCGACCCCCCCCCCCCCCCCCCAATACTCCTTTTCATCAACAACTATGATATAATTCATAAATTATTTGATGTTGACACAAAACAAACATCTTGCGACAAAACTATCACAAATGGGAAATTTGTACTGATGTGGTAAAAATTTAAAAAAAAAAGCCCTCAATGAATATGCCCCCCCCCCCCCCCCCCCCCCCACACACACAATATACCCCTCTTCATCAAAAACAGGCTATAATTCATACATTAATTAATGTTGACACAAAACAAACAACTTGTGACAATAAATATCCTACTTTTTAAATTACATTCAGGCTTCTGAAGACATTTCACATCATGTGTTTGGTGAATCATTTGTAATTTTTGTAAAAAACAAAAAGCCAGTTTTCTCAGTTAAGGCACCTAGAGTCATTGGTATGGCACTGATAAAACATAAAACATTGCTTGTTTCAGCAGTATGACCAGTACTGCTCATGTCTTATATCATAGCACTGTTAAAATTCCTAAAAGCATTCAATATTGATTTTGTGGTGCTTTGCTTGAGCAGCAAGTATCCATTAGGATACTTTCACAACCTTGGGTTTAATTCCCACAAACACTTCTGATAAAAAGAGTGAAATTGTGGAAAATATGTCTCCAGGGAGGATGAATGAGATATTTGCTAAAAAAATTGTTTTTTTTTAGTGTGTAATATACATGTATTTGTGTGTGAATGGGGGCGGGGGGGGGGGGGGGGGGGAGTGTGAAATATAGTCAGCTGCCAGTTATTGAAAATGTACAACCAGGCAAATGAAAAGCAAAGTAACACTCTGTCTGATGGACAGACAGACATGCAGTTACACAAATTGAAAGTCTACACAGAAATAAAAACTGACATACAATGGAAAATTTTGTTAGAAGAGCCAGGACAAGATTGTCAAATGGAAAAAAACCTCAATGGACCCTGAGTGCTGCAGTACCAAAGCAAATCATAGGAACCTGAGAGTGTATGAGATTGACTGCACAGTTTTTTCAATTGTTTCTCATCAACTGAGGCTTCAATATGGGTGGTGGGAGGTAGGGACTTGATTCAAGGAGAGAACAATATTTCACAGTTGACACTGCAGTTTTGTGTTGTAACATGGGAACCGTGACAACATTGCTCGAACTAAACAAAATTTGATCGCATCACTTTAATTTTGGGATTCAAATATCTTTGTCAAGTATAACCCTCAGAGAACTTGTTCTGACCTAAAAATAGAGGGTCGTGCATCAAATAAGAGGAAAAATTTAGTACTAGACTACTTTATGAGTACTAGACAGCTTTATTGGTAGCTGTGCACAAATGACATTCATTCACATTTACAACTTTACTGTGTTTTTTTTTCCACTATACCCCACCCCCAAATTTGTGTTCCAAAATACTCTTTCACTGAAGAAATTATTTTCTAACATTTTTTTAACCCTTTACCAAATATAACGGTCAAAAGCTGCTGGTGCAATTCACAAGTATTGCCAATCCATGTTCATTATTTTCTCTTTTTTTGTGTGTCAAAAAGATAGCTTATGACCCCTCATTGGAATGAGGTCATTCCAATGGTGTAAAAAGTCATGTTTTTGACACAAAAAATTAGTGAGTCAATAAGTTTGTGGGCAAAGGTAATCAGCTTTTCATGTAAAGGGTTAACAGCATAATTCAGACAAACATCTAAATACCAGTAAATAAAAGTGCTATATGGGCTTTCTGGCTGTGGGTTTGAATGGTGATTTGGAAGGGGGTTGGAAGATTGGACCCCCCCCCCCCCCTCTGCCCCTAGTACTATGATGAGGAACCAAGGTTTAATTACATTTATTTATACATGTGTACATGTAGGGTAAAATTGGTTGTTATTTGGCATTTGCTGAAGGCTGTATTGTGCCACTGGAGGCTACACTTGCTCAAGATGTGAATTTGCTTGCAATATATAGCCCTTACTGACAAAAACATATTTTTCAAAACAATAAAAAAGTACTGTAAGGTGTGTGGTACCCCAATGCATTTTTAAATGTGAAATAATCTCTCAAATTAATAATTAAATCAGGTTCAGAAGCCAAATTATGTATTTCCTTAATCAACCCCAATCCTATCAAAGATACATTTTACCTCTTTCACGTGACAAAAGAGTCATTTCTGCATGAGAATTCAACGTTTGGCTTCCACTGAGTTAAAAACACAGGAAATTTGTTGTTTTAAAGAAAACTGTCCAAACTGTGTCAAATGGCTTAAAAACTGCTGTTGCCTCCAATACATTTTTCTACTCTGTTACCTAAAGAGTAAGCTGAGAGGTAAGGAATTCATCTAGCTTTTCTTTGAAAACTAACCTAATCCCAAAATAAAACTAAAATCAGCATCAGCATGCAATACTTTGAGGAAAAATTTGTCTCATTTAACCATATACCAAGACAAAGAGTGGTGTTCCAACCCCATGAAACAATATGAATGTCAATTTTGATTCAAAAATTGGGGTTGCAGCTATATAATTCACCAATATCAATAGACAGTACCATTTTATCCAAACAACTAATGTCAAATTTTCTTCTACATGTACATACTGATGTGGCAAAATATAGCCCTGAAGGTGTCCCCTTAGTATGCCCCTTTTTATCAAAAACTAAAAGTCATAAATTAATTGATGCTCACGCAAAACAAACCTCTTGTGATATTAAATTTCCCATTTGTGATAGTTTTTAAATCACATTCTGGCTTCTGAAGATATGTCACAATGCATTTGATGAATATTTTGCCACTCTTGTGAAAAAAGCCTCACTTTCTCAGTTAAGGGACCTAGAGTCATTGGTATGGCACTGACAAAACATTAAACACTGATTTTTTCCAATGGTATGGCCAGCTGAACACTGCTCCTATGGTATCTCATAGCACCGTTAAAATGCCTAAAACCATCAAATATTGATTTTGTAGTGATGTGTGTGTCCCACAAGTACATGTACCCACAAGGGCTTGTTTACAACCTTCGATTTAATCCCAACAGGCACCCATTCTGATAAAAAGAGTGAAATTATGGAAAATACATGTATGCATAGTACCCAGTGAGAATGACTCAGATATTTGCTTCAGGAAGGTAGTGCTCTTTAATGTTTAATATATTTGTATATGTGTGTGTATGGGAGGGTGGGGGGGTCAGTTGCCAATTATTGAAAATGTAGAACTGTGCAAATGAAAAACAAACCAACACTTTGCATGATGGACAGACAGACATGCAATCACATATCTTGAAAGTGACAGGCTACATGTACAGAGGAATGGTATGATGGACAGACAGACATGCAATCACATATTTTGAAAGTGACAGTCTGCATGTACATAGGAATACTGACTGACATACAATGAAAAATATAGTGACAAGAGCCAGGACAGGGTTGTCAAATAGAAAAAAAAAACTCAGTGGACCCTGAGTGCTGCAGTACTACAGCAAATCATAGGAAACTGAGAGTGTATGCTGTTAACTTTCTCATCAGCTGAGGGGTTCAGCATGGGTGGTAGAGGGACAATTGTTAATGTAGTTTTGTGCTATAACATGGGGACCCTGACAACACTAGCATCAGACTACTATATTGGTATGTGCACAAAAGCCATTCATTTACATTTGCAACTTTGCTACTTTTCCCAATGTACCCCCCACCCCTTTCCCCAAATTTATGTTCCAAAATACTCTGTGAATGAAGAAATTGGTTTTTAACATTTTTCATTACTCACTCATTGTAATGGCCAAAACAGGCTAGCACCATTCACCAAAACTGCCATTCAATGTTCATTATTTTTGTAAAACAAGTGCTGCTTACTTCCCGGGGTTCCCACGGGGAATCATAATATGGAGAAAACTTCTATTATACCAGTGAATACAAGTGAAATATGGGTTTTCTGGCTGAGTGTTTGGATGGTGATTTGGAAGAGGATTGGAATATAATTGGAATGCCCCCTATAACAAGTAATATGAGGGGAAACCGTGGTTTAATTAAATGTGTTAACAGGTAAAATAGGTGGTTACATGTGTATTTGGTATTTGCCGGAGGTTATAGTGTGCTACTCAGTTCTGGATGCCACACTTGCTTAAGGTGCATTTAACTGCATTATTTTTGGCAATATATGGCCTTTATTGCTGACTGTGACAAAAATATAACTTTTCAAAACATAAAACAGTATTATTCGGTCTGTGTTTCTTGAATGAACATTTAAATGTGAAATACGTGTAATATCCAAAAAATAATAATTAAATCGGTGTTGGAAGCCAAAATACATGTACATTTACATGTATGTATTTCCTATAATCAACCCCAAACCTTCCAAAGGGTAACCTACAAAACTTTTACCTGACAACCCCCCCCCCCCTCCCCACCACCACCCAATCATTTTTCACACAATGCGCAAAAATGCCCCCCCCCCCCCTCCATGTTTTTTTCAGGTGAACAGAAATTCCTCCCTCCATAATTTCTGGTGAACCAAAATCCCTCCCCACCCCACTAATTTGTTAGAAGTATATTTAAAGCCATGCAAGAATGTCCAAAATTTTTTACCACTCAAGGCTGAGCACTTCCTTAAACTCCAATAAAAAAATAAATGACTGTCCTGATAAATAGTTACTGAGGCATGTTTTCTTGTAAATGAGTGTTCATGTAATTTACAAATCCTCTTGGACTGCCTTTTAACCTTTTGGTGTAAAAGGCCGGGAGGGGGATTTTTGTACTGCTCTTAAAATAATGTGGGAGATTGTGGTACTACCCTCAAAAACTGTAGGGTAGGGGGGGATTTTGCTAAGTGTGTAAAAATGATTGGGAGGGATTTTACATGTAGCTTCATTCTAATCCTTCCAAAGATACATTTTACCTCTTTCATTTGATAAAAGAGTCATTTCTGCTTTTCTGCTTGAGAATTCACTGCTTTCTTTGAAATCTACCCCAATCCCAAAATAAAACTAAAATCTGCATCAGCAGACAATAGTTTGGGGAAAAATCTGTCTCATTCCACTCCACTCCACACAAAACAAAATGAATGTCAATTTTGTTTTAAAAACTGGTATTGCAGCTATATAAATCACCAATATCAGTAGATAGTGCCATTTTATCCTAACAAATGATGTCAAATTTTCTTCTACATGTACATTGATGTGGTAAAATATAGCCCTGAATGTGTCCCCTAGACCCCCAGCATACCCACTTTCATCCAAAATTATGATATAATTCATAAATTAATTGATGTTGACACAAAACAAACTTCTTATGATATTAAATTTCTCATTTGCAATAGTTTTTAAATCACATTGTGGCTTCTGAAGATATTTCACAATGTGTTTGATGAATATTTTCCAATTTTTGTAAAAAAGTTTTTTTTTAAAAATCCCTCAGATTTCTTAAGGCACCTAGATCATTGGCATGTCTCTGACAAAACATTACACATTGTTTTCCAACAGCATGACAGTGCAGCTCATGTGGTATCTCATAGCACCACAAAAATGCCTAAAACCATCAAATATTGCTTCTGTAGTGTGGTGCTTATACTGCGAATACCCATAAAGGCACTTTCACAACCTTGGATTTAATCCCTACAGACACTCATGACACATTTTGATAAAAAGAGTAAAATTAAGAAAAATACAATGTGCATGTATGTTTTCCAGAGAGGATGAATCAGATATTCAAAAAGATAGTGCTCTTTAATGTTTCATATATTTGTGAATGTGTGTGTGTGTAAGGTGGAGGGGCTTACAGTGTGAAAAATAGTCAGAAACCATTTACTGAAAATGTACATGTACAACCGGATAAATGAAAAGCAAAGAATCACGGTCTGTGATGGACGGTTCTTGGACAACTTGCACCCTGGACGATTCATACCACAATTAGGAGGTACGAATTGTCTTGGCAATAAGGTACAAATTATCTAGACAAAAGGTACGAATTGTCCCAGTAAAAGTTATGAATTGTCTCCTTTTTGGTACAAGTTGTCTCAAGTAAGTGTACTAAACTGTCTCATGTATTATCCAAGCCAGAAAATAAGCAGCCTGTCATCTGTCACAGCAGGGTAGCATCACTAAATTTACCCTCTGTGAACCTCAATATGAATCAGGGTCTCAAAACTAAACAGAAAGAGGTGCCCAGAGGATAAATTGGCCCACTATATGGGATAGCATCATCAAATTCACCCTCTGTGAACCTCATTCTGTGAATGTCAGACTGCTTATTTTCAGGCCTGGTATTAACTATTTAAATGTTTTTGACTCATGTTTTGGCTGAGTGAAATGAAAATGAAAAGTCGACGGAGTGATAGTAATACAAACATAAACATATGCATGAAACAACCAATCAAAACATGATTTATGCATAGAAATGAAACTTCAATGGGTGAGCCATCGCTTAACAGCATAAGTGAAAAAGCGATCTCTAGTATTATCAACTTCGGGTCTGTACGTGGTAAAATAAAATTTATAGTAGATAGTAATGGATGTAGTTTTACAGTTAAAACACTATTTTTTTTAATGAAGCCACAATAATTCTTTAAATTGGTGACCATCTAACAATAAATAATTTTATGACGTCCCAAATAATAAGTTAAAGAGAGCGTCGCCTTAATAATTTATTTAATTTAATTCTGAGCTCCCTCAATAGAGCATTTTCTTTTTGCCGGCGTGACGATGAATCTTTTAAGTGTCTACTTGCTTTTTACTTTAAGTAATGAAATTTGATATTCTATGTCTTTTTAAAATAATAGAAATGACATCGCCTTTTTTTTATCCTTTTTCCAAGTTTATAATCCTCTCCCAACCCCATCTCCATGTATATTTTTTCAGAGGGGGTTAATTAAACAGGGTATGAATTTGCAGAAGCGGATACAAATTGTCCAGAGTGGGTACGAACTGTCAGATACTGCCCAGAGGAGGGGTACAAATTGTCCTGGGAAAAGGCATGAATTGTCCAGGCATCGGGGGTACGAATTGTCCAGCAAAAGGTACCAATTGCCAGAGGTACGAATCGTCCAGGCTATGAGTTTTCCAACTCACTGATGGATGGATGGATGGATGGACAGACAGAAATGTCGTCACACATTTTGTAATAAATTAAATTTCAGTTTCCTTTTGAATGCTAAAACAAACTAGAATTAGTAGAAATAAAATATTTTCTCTGGAATCAGTGGGCAAATGTTATTTAGAGGTCGGTTCTGGGAAGGTTGGTATTTAGGCTTTTTAAACGTTTTTTTTTTTTTTTTTTGCCATTTTTGGAGAAACATGCATGTACTAATTATCAGAACCCCCACCTCCAGATGTTGGTCAGACGAGGAGGGCGACGACATTGATTAGTTTGAGGATGAATTCAGTTGTATTCTGGTTGCAAAGCCTAAAGCATCCAGGAATTAAAACATTGTTTACCAAAACACAGAGGAAGCGTAATTTAAATGGGAGGTTCTGAGTGGTTCTGGTATTTAGCCTTAAGAGAACACGCCGGATCACAAAATTGGCTGGCCGCTACACTGTAATTCTGACAGTCTTAAACTGACATTGTATTGTATCACTGGTAAAAATAGTTCATAGACTAGAGCCAGTGAACTTGTGAAGAAAAATCTTAGAAATAAACGAATATCACTGTTCGCGTGCATGTCTGTTTCTGTAAAATTTTACTACAAGTTACAACTACAAGACTGCATGCCCGGGCCGTGTTTTGAAAACAAAGATTTCCCCAGACCGTACGTCAACATAACTTGAATTCATCCGAACTCCGGCTGTTTCTAAGGAAATCGGGCTAAGTTCCCCACAAATGAAAAAGGCTCACTAAAAGTGTCAATAAATCACTGGTTTTATTTTTTTATTCGATGTCAACTTTTTGTGAAGTGTACGTTCTCAATTAAAATTGAAACTGGGCTTTTGAATCTGACGAAACCGGCAACGGACGACATTGGCACTTCGAACTTTCAAACAATACCTAACTCGCCAACAACCACCTAACTTCGAAAGTCACTTCATTACTTAATTATTTCTCATAGTTTCCAGCATTCTGCGACAATGTATTTTCCATAATGTCCTTTGAAAAGCCAAAAACAATTAATTATCCGTTACAATGATTCTGGATTTTTTGCCAGTGGGAGAGCCACGCCGCCAGATGGCACCCCAAACTCTGTTGCATGGTATATAGAAAAATTATAAAATCATGGATACGTACTTGGGTTACCTATGTGCGACCACGCCACTGCGTGGGTGTGCACTAATAAGTATTTGATCAAACGCCATACAGAGTGATCTCCCTTCTCAGGCTCGTTACAGCCCCATTGGGCAGAGTGAAGAGAGAAAACACCGCTTAGCGTTAAATCTGATGAGAAAGTTTTTTTTTGTATTTTGGTTTAAATATTTTTTTTCTGCCACTGCTTGTAACATGTTCTTTGTGGCGAGACATAATCGAGGGGGTTTGGTCGGGGATGGTTGATCAAAATAATTATTTTCTTCTTCATGCATAGCCAGATTCAAAAATAAATTTTCGAACCAATCAAATTGGAAGTTAAATCCATAAAAACACCAGAAAGCACTAGTTGTTATCTTACCAAAAATTGAGATGAAGGGGCGCATGCCTTTTTGGTCCAATTATCAGATTCCACAGAGCTCATTCCAATTCGTGAAAATATTTCCAAGAGAAAAAAATGTGCGTTTTCAACTTTCAACTTTACCTTCGGGCTTTGTCCTTTACATTACGACTATTAACATGCTGAATATCATCTTGAATTTGTCTTCAAATTAAGTCATGGCTCGTGGGGAACACGGTGGCACTGTGCATGGCGCATTGCACGTCCATGATGCACTTGTCTTCAAATTAAGTCATCGCTCGTGGGGAACACGGTGGCACTGTGCATGGCGCATTGCACGTCCATGGTGCACTTGTCTTCAACCAATGCTAACCCTGCTTGGGTGGAGTTAGTAGGCCCTATGTTTGCTAGTCTGACAGCTGCTTGCAGTTGCGCGGTAGTTCTCTCTGGGTACTCCGACTTCCCCCACTTGTAAAACTGTCCGAAACGAGGTGACCCTGGCTGTCAAAACTGTCGTTAACCCCCACTAACTAACTAACTAACTAACTAACTAACTAACTAACTAACTAACTAACTAACTAACTAACTAACTGGGGGCGCGGTGGCTCAGTTGGTAGAGGTGCAGGCTGCAAGCCGAGAGGACCTCGGTTCGAATCCCACCTGCGGCAACCGCGTTGTGTCCTTGGGCAAGACACTTCACCCCCCGTTGCCTACGTGGGGGCACGGTGACGTTGTGTACTAAGGCGTACTGCACGTCGATGGTGCATCTGTCTTCAACCAATGCTAACCCTGTTTGTGTGGAGTTCGTATGCTGGGGAGCTGACAGTTGCTCGCCGTTTCTCGGTGGTTCTCTCCGGGTACTCCGGCTTCCTCCACTCGTAAAACTGCCGCGGTCATGATTAGCCATTGTGCAGAAATATGTGACCTTAAACACCAATAAATAAATAAATAACTAAATAAATAAATAAATGAATAATTATATAAGTCATGGCTGACTTGTCCTGACGAAAATTTCGATACGTTTTGGCATCAAGAGATCATTGATAAGGGTGCGTCCCCTATTTGTATGGGAAGGCTATATTTTATCAGCAAGAGTAGGTCTGAGGAACCCTACTCAGTGGCGTTCGTATAGGTGGAGGGGGGAGGGGGGTTAGGGTCCTCCCCTAAAACTTTAGCCCTCCCCACCCACCTCCGAAAAAATTAGCTCAATGCAACTTCCTCGCAACATTGAGCCCTAAAGCGGTATCAAATATAAGGGGCTACACAAGCTACAAGTGATTCAGATTCGCCCTCAGAGCACTAAATTTCGCAACGGGGGGGGGGGGGGGGGGGTTAGTCCTCACTTAGATCATCTATCCGTTGTCCCCTTCTCCCGCTTCCGGGAAGTAGGAAGAGAGGCAACGATCGAAGGGTCCTAATTAGAACTTGGGGACGCCCCTCAACCCCCACACAACGGCCATTCAAATATCATCTTTACCACCCCCACTCCCCACTCCCACCCCCACAAAAAGTGACAGGTCACCCCTATTACAGAATCCTGGTTACGCGCCTGCTTCTACTAAAAATGCCTTTATGGGATATTTTTGTACATAAGACGCAAGGATTATTTTTGTGCAACACGGAGGTAATTGTTAGTGCTGACTTGGTGCATTTTTGAAAGTATTAGGCCCACACTTGATTAAGGTTTAATGGAATCGACAACACATTGTCAAATATGGGATCGCCGAGTGGTCAGTGACGTAGAAATTAAAATGCAGACGACCATTTTCGCGCGCACAATCATACAATTTGCGCCTCCAACAGACGCTGACTGGAATGAAACGACAATAGATTAGAGTGAAGAAAATCTTACTTCAGTTCAGAAGGTGCGAAGGAAATGTCGGAAAAGTAAACAGTTGATTTTATGTTGAATATTTTCAGCAATAATGATGCAAATAAGGATTAAAGGATAAATACTTTCTAACAGGGGACAACTCGTAAGTCAAAAGCAAATTTTAGCAATCAATTTTGATGTTGCCCTGAGAAGGAGTATGACCATGAAGGTGGGTGATAGGCCTTTTCGTAATGTATTCAACAAAAAGTATAATCAATGAAAATATTGGTCTTAAAAAATTGTTTACACAAACACACACACACAAATCTGCCTCCTTGTAATCGCCAGGCATTTAAACGATGCCCCCCCCCCCCCCCCCCGCCAAAAAAAGGGAAAAAATACACACACAGGCTGTGGGAACACCAAAGTAATTTTAATTATCCAGTAATATATCTTTTTAATATATATTTTTCCTAGTCTACTGACAATGTTTTGCCTGGAGAGATTGCAGTTTCACTCGCCCCCTGCTACTGATGAAAGACGTAGCAATCTCCAGCTCAGATGTTCAGCGGCCCTCTTTCTGGCCGACAGCGCTCATAATTTGTACACAATTCCAATGTTTCTCCAGCCGCTGCTATTTGTTGAAAATAGGCTATTTTGAAAAAAGTCGTCGACTCATAATCTGCCCACGTTTCTAACATCTCCATCTTTCAGTCAAAAGTATCTTCGTTCTCACCGCAAACTCAAACCTTCCCCCGGCATGTCGGTACGATGCAGTTCTCTCAAAAGTCACCATATTTTATTTTTTTTTAATATATATTTTTCCTAGTCTACTGACAATGTTTTGCCTGGAGAGATTGCAGTTTCACTCGCCCCCTGCTACTGATGAAAGACGTAGCAATCTCCAGCTCAGATGTTCAGCGGCCCTCTTTCTGGCCGACAGCGCTCATAATTTGTACACAATTCCAATGTTTCTCCAGCCGCTGCCATTTGTTGAAAATAGGTTATTTTGAAAAAGTCGTCGACTCATAATCTGCCCACGTTTCTAACATCTCCATCTTTCAGTCAAAAGTATCTTCGTTCTCACCGCAAACTCAAACCTTCCCCCGGCATGTCGGTACGATTCAGTTCTCTCAAAAGTCACCATATTTTATTTATTTTATTATCGGTGGAAAAGTAAAAAGGTAAAATCAGCATCAGAACAAAAAGCCCACAAGAAAAACACCTGTGTTTTGCTTTAAATGATTTGTCTGTGATACCAAGAATCTGTGCCATTGTGTAATCAGGAAGGAAAACCAAGTGGAAAAAATTCTGCTGCAATTATCCAACAACCTACTTTTACCCACAAGGGTGACACCAGAGGGAGGGGAGTCAGAAGGGCCCCACACACACCCACATGCAGAACTGCCACCTTTATTGTAGACTTGTCAGACAATATCCTAACCTCACTGAAGATGAGCACAAACCCCCTAATGACCAGTACTGTGCATCAAGAAAATATTTTAGGATCCCCCTGCACAGTAATTTTAGAGGGGGGGGGGGGGGGGGTAATTTTTCTAGATAAAAAAGGGCAATATTCATATTATTTTCCCTAAACTTGTGGCTCAACAATGTGGTGAGAGTGTATTTACCACTAATACACAGTTGAGTGTTCAATTCTTATTCAGTCACAAGGCATATATAATGAAAAAAGAGATTAGAAGCAGCAGAAAAGTTTAAGTCAGCTGACCTCTGGGTTGAATCCACCTTGTCATCAACCCAAATGTCTGTTAACTGAATTTTGCTTGTCATGTTTGTTTGTTTTGTTTTTGTTTTTTTGTGGGAAGAATTTGGAAATGATGGCTTGTGTGGAAAATCCACTCCATGGGTGTTTCAATAATAAGTGCCCCTTCCCATAAAATATAAATATACCCTCGAACCATTTCCAAATATTTTCTTCATTCTGAATTTATTAATTTATTTGGGGTTTAATTATACTTTCAACAGCCAGGGTTACCTCTTGTCAGATAGTTTTATGGGTGGAGGAAGCTGGAGAGAGAACTACCAAGTAGCAGCAAGCAACTGTCAGACTATCCAACGTACTAACTTCACACATGCAGGCTTAGCATAGATTGAAGACAAATGCACCATCGTCGTGCAGTGTGCCTTAGTACATGACCTGGTGTCACTGTGCCCCCCCCCCCCCCCAACTCCACATGGGCAATTAGGATTAAGTGCCTTGCCCAAGGCAAGGACACAATGCAGTTACTCTTGGCATGGATCGAACCATGGATCTTTTAGTTTGAAGTCCAATGCTGTAACCACTGAGTCATCATGCTCCTTTTCATTCTGAACCTGCACTAGATTACAATTATAAAGTACACAGGTACCAAGGTATACAATATGGCATGATGAAGGGGCGGAAGCTGGGGGGGGGGGGGGGGGGAGAGAAAAATTCCACAAAACTTGTTTTAAGAACAAGCTTGGAAGGCAGGGCAGGGCTGAAGCTAGAATGCCCAACACGCGGGGTAGGGAGGTGAAAGTTTCTGACACACCACAAACTACATGTAAGAAATATAATGATGGTTTGTTGTGGAAAATGTGTTTTCTATTTAAGTGCATTTTAAGGTCCCAGCCCACATCCCTACCCTGGAAATTCTGTAGAAATTGAACACAAGTACTTCTATCTGAAGATTTCGTAAGCATTTGTTTTTCTTAATTTGGCAGTGAACTGAGGACATTTCGTGTGTTGTTGATACCTGCAACAAAACCTTTTTAATTTTTTCACTGTTTGAAGTCCAAGCTTTGACATTATTCCTTGGGAAGCTTCCCAAGAAATAATGTCAAGGCTTGGAATTATCAACAGTGAAAAATGGGATGAAAATTTACTTGTGGCATTGTAACACTGTATTTCAGCTTATAATTTTCTGATGGGTGCTTTTAGGGGGGGGGGGTGGAAGTCACCCCAGGCCCCCAACCAGTTTCCGACACGTTAACTGGTAAAGTAGTATTAAATTATTTTCTAAGGTGAAGCATGAGTATTTTTCTCAAAGTTGCCATCCAATCAGCTGAGAAAGCCTTAATTTAGCCAGATTTTGTTCATGAACAATTGTTTTGCCACAATTTATTGGAGAGTGCCTCTTGGCACTCTCCAATAAATTGTAACAAAATAACTTTATATAAACATTTATTTTCTACTTGTAAGAAAACCTCAAGTCTATGCAAATACTGTAAAGCTCCCTAAGTGGTTTCATCACTTTTCAATAGAGCCATGATAGTAGCTTCTGGCACTCAACCAGTTAAATGGCTGTCTGAAGGAGAATGTACCCTCCCCTGCAGAACCGTTTCAAAAGATTGCCTTCAAGATGTATTCAAGGCATTCATTTTGAAAGTATTACCTACTTGAATGTTGTGATCCATCACATAAATGAGACAACATCTTTGTGTATCTCTGTTTACTTATGATATGCTGTTATTTTACATTTCTGAAAAAGGTTGAACCGTTCTCTCACTAAGAAGTTGTAATTCACTGGTTCTCGGTGAAAAAAGTCCACATATGGACTCTTTTTAAAAGGAACTCTTGAAGCCCATATTTGGGCGTTAATGAACAGATGTAATATGACAATACGCAAGGCGTAAGAAGGAACCCCAAAGTATCCAACATATTGAACTATATTATTCCGCAACCATTACTCCAAAAACATTTTGGTTTATTCAATCGAATTCCTGCAATTGTTTAATTTCAGCCAAACATGAATACGTTTCACAGTACTAAATATTTTCCAACAGGCGACCATTATAACGTTGAGGCGAAAAAAAAATATGGTCGCATCATTTTAAAGTTAGCATTCAAATATTTTTTGTCAAGTTTAGCCCTTCAGACAACCTTTTTCTGATTTTTAATCAGGGGGCCATACAACAAATAAAAGAAAAACTAACAGAAAGGGAAGTGCTGGTCACATGTTCATATTTCTCAGGGAATTCCCAAACAAAACACACCAATAGTCAGACAGATATTTAGGTTCTAAAAGTCCTCAAATCATCCTCTTTATTCATCTGGAACATTCAACAGTAATGCAAAATGTCAGTAGACTTCTTCAAATGTTTATTGAAACAATATATTTTCCCAAGACTGCTTAGTTTTGGGAATTACATAATTTCCGAGCGCAACTTTTCGAGGCAGGTAAATCCAATTAAAATATTTACAACAGCTATACCTATCAGCAAACCCAACCCTACCAAAGATGTGATGAAAGAGTCATTTCTGCAATAGAATTCAACTTTTGGCTTCTGTCTAGTCCAAAACTTGGGAAATTTGTTCTTTTGAAGAGAACTGTCCAATCTGTGTCAAATGGGCTTAAAAACTGGTATTGCCTCCGACAGAATTTCTACTCTGTTACCTAATAAGTTGGGGGGGGGGGGGGGGCGGGGGATAAGAATTCACAGCTTTCTTTGAAACTACCCAAATCCCAAAGTAAAACTAAAATCTGCATCAGCACACAAAACCTGTTTTAATTAATCATACAGCAAGATAAATAGTGCCCCACCACCATGAAACAATATGTCAATTTTGTTTCAAAATTGGGGTTGTGCAGGGCTTATAGTTCCTCTAAATTTGGGAGAATCCATTTGGAATCTTGCGGAAATCGTTCTGAGAATTCAGACCTGCTGTGGGCCAGGATCCTATTAGGTCAGTATGATTGAACCCCTGTTGCATACTGATAATACATGTTAACCCTTTACCCAATACAGCTTTTTTAATTTTTACAACACCAACTACTGATTTTTACCCCCCCCCCCCTCCCCAGGGGGTTTAATCGCTCACCTGGTGAGGTGGTTCAGAGAAGTATTTTGGGTTAGATTCAGTTAGTCAAGGTTCACGGACACTACATAGGAATAATGTTATGAAATTATTCATAATTCTAGTGTCCATGTCAGATGATTATTAGCATAGGTCTTCCTGATTGCTTCCAATTCTGACAGCTGTAGACAAAAAATACTGCCAAACTTCCAAGGGTTGTTGTGTCACTGCACTTTGAAAGGCAAATTTTATGGAAAAGCTCTAAGGAATGGATTTGAACATTTATGAACAACCTCGAACCTAACCCACCCCTGCCCAAATATTAAGCCACTGACCTGAAATGAACAAACTCAAATCTGCCCCCCCCCCCCCCTCTCCTTCCTGCGATACCAAATATGAAAGGGTTCTGACTGGCAGGAACCAAACTGGAACAAATTTACATCTGACCTCCCCAGAGATGTTGTACACCAAATATTGAAGCATTAAACTAGTGGGTCTGAAGAAAAAGATTTTTAAAGAAATTTTCTCATGTTGCTTTGAGTTAATTTGCACTCCCATAATGAGCCCATATATTAACCCATAGATTTGGCTTGAACAGACATGAATCTGACACCCTTAGAGATGCTGTAAGCCAAATACGAAAGGATTCTGACTGATGGATCTGAAAAAAACGAGTTTTAAAGAAATTTCCTCATACTGCACTGAGTTAAACTTTGGGCTTCAATAGATAGACCAAATATTAACCCAGAGACCCGATTCAAACAAACTTCAATCTACCCTCCCCCCTGCCCCCCCCCCCCCACCCCACTAGAAATGCTGCATTCCAAATATGAAAGCATTCTGACTGGTGGATCTGAAGGAGGTTTTCAAAGAAATTTCCTCATGTTGCACTGTTGATATTTGGGTGCCCATAGGGAGCCCAAATATCAACTCAGGGACTTGATTTGAACAAACCTGAACCTATCCCTCCCACCCCTAGAGATGCTGTATACCAAGTATCAAAATATTCTTATACATGGTTCTGGAGAAGATTTTTTTTCAATTTGGAAAACAATTTATGCATGCTATCAGAGAAATGCTTGGGGCCCCCTGTGGGTGTGGCAACGGTATTTGAACAAACTGGAATTCATATATGATAAGGAACATGAATATCAAATTTGGTTCAATTCGGCTCAGTTGTTTATGAGGAGAGGTTAGTAATGTAAAGTTCACGCCGGACAGGATGGACTGATAGTGGACAGACAGAAAGTCATCATTTAAGCGCCCCCTGACTTACAGTCAGGTGAGCTAAAAATAAACAATATTCATCAAGCGTAATAATTATGGATGTTACTAGAACCGGCTGATGAGAGCCGGTTCCAATGACAGCCATATTTGTACAAATTTTATTGCCAGTGTCACAATATTTCAGGTCATGTTAGTGTTGTATTGGTTAATTTGCTGCCTTTGTGTTAGGTAAAGGGTTAAACTGACTCAGTTCTTTTCATGTGAATCCTAGCAGCAATGTTACGAGAAGCTACATGGTTTCTCACTGGTTTTGTTGCACGGATCTCTACGGGAATCGATTCTCAGATTCTTATAAGCCCTGGCTGAGGCTATATAATCCACCAATATCAATAGAAAGTGCCATTTTATCTCAATAAATGATGTCAAACATTCTTTTACCTAGTGATGAGGTAAATTATAGCCCTGGATGTACCCACCCACCCCCCCCCCCCCCCGCCCCCAAGCTCTCAGTATGCATTTTTTCCTAAAACAAGAGACCCCAGGGGGCCTGAGGGCGCCCACGTGTACATGGTAACCTAAATATCAACCCAGAGAATTGATTTCAACAAGCTGCATCTACTCCTCCTAAGAAAAGCTTATACCAAATATCCAAAGATTCTGACAAGTGGATCTAAAAAAAATGATTTTTAAAGAATATTCCTCATATTGAACCAAGTTATAATTTGGGCTCCCACAGAGAGCCCATATATGAACCCAGGGACTTGGTTTTAAGTCTTTAACAAACTTGAATCTCACCCCCCACCCCCCCCCCCCCCCCCAAGGATGCCGCACACCAAATATCAAAACATTTCAACTGCTGGATCTGAAGAAGACGATTTTTAAAGAAAATTCCTCATTTTGAACTAAGTTACAACTTACAATTCGAGCCCCCACAGTGAGCCCAAACATGGACCTAGGGACATGACTTGAACAAACTTGAATCTTGCCTCCTAAGGATGCTACATAAAAAATATCAAAAGCATTCATCTGCTGGATCTGAAGTAGATTTTTTAAGAAAATTCCTCATTTCGAACTAAGTTACAATTCAAGCTCCCACAGTGAGTCCAAATATGGACCTAGGGACATGGCTTGAACAAACTTGAATCTCACCCCCCTAAGAATGCTGCATACCAAATATTAAAACATTCTGACTGCTGGATCTGAAGAAAATTTTTAAAGAAAATTCCTCATTTTGAACTAAGTTATAATTCGGATTACCACAGTGAGCCCAAATATGAACCCAGGGACTTGGCTTGAACAACTTGAATCTCACCCCCTAAGCATGCTGCATACCCAATATCAAAAGATTCTGCTGCTGGATCTTGAGAAGAAGATTTTCAAAGAAATTTGCCAGAAATGCACTAAGTTCAAATTTGGGCTCCTATACTGAGCCCAAATATGAACCCAGGGGGCTGATTTGAACAAACTTGAATCAGATCCACCCCATAATGTTGCATATCAAATATCAAAAGATTCTGCCTGCTGGATCTGGAGAAAAAGATTTTTTAAGAAATTTGCCTGAAATGCACTAAGTTCGAATTCGGGCTTCTATAGTGAGCCCAAATATGAATCCAGGGGGCTGATTTGAACAAACTTGAATCAGATCCACCCCACAATGTCGCATACCAAATATCAAAAGATTCTGCCTGCTGGATCTGGAGAAGAATATTTTTAAAGAAATTTGCCTGAAATGCTTCTATAGTGAGCCCAAATATGAATCCAGGGGGCCGATTTGAACAAACTTGAATCAGATCCACCCCACAATGTTGCATACCAAATATCAGAAGATTCTGCCAGCTGAATCTGGTGAAGAAGATTTTTTAAGAAATTTGCCTGAAATGCACTAAGTTTGAATTCGGGCCCCTATACTGAGCCCAAATATAAACCCAGGGGGGCGGATTTGAACAAACTTGAATCAGATCCACCCTACAATGTTGTATACCATATATCGAAAGATTCTGCCTGCTGGATCTAGAGAAGATTTTTTAATGTTTTTCCCATTTGCCTACAGTGTTAAAAAGTGTTTTCAAAGTCCCGAAACTGTACCCTATGATAAAACCGATGGCAATTTTTTGGACCAATCCTTTCTGTTGGTCATAAGGAAGCTTCACACGAAATAAAAATTCTCAGTGCCGTGGAGTTTTGGAGATATGGCGTTTTTCTTTTTTCGATTTTTAGCTCCTGTGGTTTCCATGGGGCAACAGAAAAAGAAAATTTGGCATAAATTAGGTACTTATGACCCAATAAGCCCTCACATAAAATTTGATTCAAATCAGCCTCTCGGTTCGGAAAATAGAAATTTTGGGCGGGGCCCAAAATTTTGCCCCTCCCATAACGACGCCAAATATAGCCCATCAAACTTCGCTTAAAGAAATCCAAGTCTACACCTTAAAAGGAAGCTGCATACCATATATCAAGTCTCTGCTACTGCTGGTTGATGAGAAGATTTTGGTGCCCCTTGGGGGCATGGCACCACCCAGGAGAAGGGGGCAACTTCATTTGAACAAATCTGAATTGGCATTAGGTAATAAACATTTACCCAACATTTGAATAATGTAAAGTTAACGCCAGACGGACGGCGGACAGAATGTGATCAGTAAAGCTCCCACTGAGCTTTGCTCAGGTGAGCTAAAAAACTTTATTAATTTATAAATAAATTGATGGTGACATGAATTTCCCATTATTTTTTAATCACATTCTTGCTTCTGAACACATTTCACATTGTGTTTGATATTCTGCAATCTTTGTAAGAAAAAGCCTAAGTTTTCTCAGTTAAGGCACCTCGAGTCATAAAACAGTGATTTTTTCCAACAGAATGACCAGTACCTGCTACTGTGGTGTCTCATGACACTGTTAAAATTCCTAAAATCATCAAATATTGATTCATTAGTGCTGTGCTTGTGCTGCAAATATCCACAAGTGCACTTTCACTATTTTGGTTTTAATCCCCACAGGCATGCATTCTGTCAAAAGGAGTGAAATTGTAGAAAATATGTTCACAAAGAGGACAAGTTACAGTACAGTCGCCGTGGGCGGGTTGTAATACACGCGTGGGCAGTGATGTCCACTCATGCATTTACCAGTCAATAAAAATCATCATGTACAAAATTTTAATTGATGAAGCATCGGTTTGTACCTGGTGCTTCATTATTTAAATTTTGGATGATTATACCTATAGTTAGTGTTTGGCATCAAAGATTATTGTATGAATTTGTATCCGTGGAAATATTGCCCATCCATGGAAAGTGAGCAGTACACTGCCACTGTACTGTATTTGTTTCAAGTATATAATATACATGTACTCTTTGATGTTTAATATACTTGTGATAGACTGGGTCCAAAGTACTCAGTACTCGTAGTACTTGAGTACCACTTTTTTGAGAAAATACTCAATACTTGCCAGCCCAGATTTTTGTATGTGTGTGTGTGTGTTTGTGTGTGTGTGTGGGGGGGGGGGGGGGGGGGGAGGTTGGAGGGTGAAAGATAGCTGCAAATTATTCAAAATGTTGACCCAGGCAAATGAAAAGCAAAGAAACATTTCATCCGAAGGACAGACAGACAGACACGCAGTAACAAATTTGGGAAGCCTAAATAAAAGTAGTGACTAACTTAAAATGAAAAATATAGATAGAAGAGCCAGGGCAATGTTGTCAAACAGAAAACAAACAAGAGCCCCCAGAGGGCCTGATGGCATTCACCTGACATGGTAGCCTAAACATCAACCCAGGGAATTTATTTGAACATTTAGTTGCATCTGCCCCTCATAAGAAAAGCTTATACAAAATATCCAAAGATTCTGACCGGTGGATCTCAAAAAAAAAAAGGATTTTTAAAGAATATTCCTCATATTGAACTAAGTTATAATTCAGGCTCCCACAGAGAGCCCAAATATGATCCCAAGGACTTGGCTTGAACAAATTTGAATCTCACATCCCTAAGGATGCTTCTATATACTAATATCTACAGATTCTGACTACTGGATTTTAAAGAATATTCCTCTTATTGAACTAAGTTGTAATTTGGACTCCCACAGGGAGCCCAAATATGAACCCGGGGACTTGGCTCAAACAAACTTGAATCTCACCCCTCTAAGGATGCAACATCCCAAATATCAAAATATTCTGAAGAGTGGATCAGAAGATTTTTAAAAAATATTCCTCATATTGCACTAATCTAATCATAGAGAGCCCAAATATGGACCCAGGGATTTGATTTCAACAAATATGTGACTAAATCTTCCAAAGATGTTATATGCAAAATATAAAAGCCTTTGAGGCAGTGGTATGGGAGAAGAAGATTCTTTAATGTTTTTCCCATTACTAAAATGATGACTCCGCATAAGTCCTGGAAAACTTCCCTATGATAAAACTGATGGCAATTTTTTTTTGACCATTCTTTTCGGCTGTTCGTAAGGAAGCGTCACACAAAATAAAAAATTCTCAGTGCCATGTAGTTTTGAAGATATGGGCGTTTTAAATTTTTTCTATATTTAGATCCTGCAGTTCCCACAGGGCCACAGGAAAATGTTTTGGCATAAATTAGGTACTTACGACCCAATAAGCCCATCATATCAAATTTGCTTCAAATCATCCTCTCAATTTGGAAAATAGAAATTTTGGTACAATTCGGGCTCCTACAGGAAGACCAAATATGAACCCAGGGACTTGGCTTTAACAAACTTATATCTCACCTCCCTAAGGATACTGTATATATCAAAACATTCTGACTGCTGAATGTGAAGAATACTTTTGAAGAATATTCCTCATTTTGAACTAAGTTATAATTCAGGCTCCCACAGTGAGCCCAAATATGAACCCAGGAACTTGGCGTAAACAAACTTGAATCTCCCACAGTGAGCCCAAATATGAACCCAGGGACTTGGCGTAAACAAACTTGAATCTCACACTGGCTCACACCGATTAATCGACTAACCAATGATCAATGTCTTGATTGATAAAAAAAAGTAATTGATCGGTTAACCGTTACTTTTGAAGTATGGTACTATATGGCAGGGTATTTGATGGCTGGATTCAAATCGCAAAATGCTATACAAAAATGTCCAATTGCTAACAATTTTTCTTTCATATTGGGTAAGCTTATATTCACTATTTATCATCACTTTTTGAAACCAAGATGGAAACTGTTAATAAAATTTTTAAAAACAAAAAATACCCTGTATGGGTTAACTATGGAACAAACTTGCTCCAAAACAGGCAAACATTGTAACACTGGCTCACATCAATTGCATGGGACAGAGAAATGCATGCCAGTTACGTGCCAAAACACTTGTTCACTTGCATGATCATTATACTGTATCAGTAGCTGAAAACGGTCATTCTCAACCCTTCACCAAATGCAGGTAGCAGACGATACTTGCACAAGAAATTCTAAAGATTTTCAATGTTTGTCTCAAAAACATAACTTATGCCCCCCCCCCCCCCCCCACCGTTGGAATAAGCTCAATGAGCTTGTTCCAATGAGGGGTCGTAAGCTATGTTTTGAGACAAAAATTGAAAATATAATAAAATTTGAATGGACATGTTTGTATATGGCGCTGCCCGGTTTTGTCCATTATGCTGAGTAAAGTTTTAATTATATAAATGGTCAACGGTACAGCAATTATTCAGCTACCTATTGGGGCAAGTGATTAATCGGTTAACCAAGGTTAACCCATGCGATTAATCAATCACGAAAACCCTTTAATCGTTTCAGCTCTAAAATTAATTTAATTTTATTAAATTTTATCTGATGAAAAAATGCTTATAATTTTGGGGGAATGGTAAATATGGATCTTCTTAACAAGCATTTGCAAGAACATCAGAGGAATGAAATCACCGTTCTCGCAATTTGCAAAACCCTGGTGAGCCAAAATATAGGCTTGGCTTGAAGAAATTTAAATCTCACCCGCCTAATGATGGTGCATAGCAAATATCAAAAGATTCTGATTGGTGGGTCTGAAGAAAAAGATTTTTAAAGAATATTCCTCATACTGCACTAATTTCAACATTTAGACTCCCATAGAGGCCAAATATGGACCCAGGGATTTGATTTCAATAAACGTGTAAAAAAATCTTGCAAAGATGGTATATGTGAAACCTGAAAGGTTTTGGCGGAGTGAATTGGGTGAAGAAGAGTTTTAAATGCTTTCTTCATTACCCACAGTGTTACAGAACGCTGACTAAGCATTTTTTCAAAGTCACGAAAAAGTACCCCATGATTGACCTGACAGAAATTTGCTTTGACCATTCCATTCTGTTGGTCCCAAGGAAGCTTCACACCAAATAAGAATTCTCAGTGCCATGTAGTTTTGGAGATATGGGCGTTTTGAATTTTGTTCTATTTTTAGCTCCTGCGGTTCCCATGGGGGGATGGGAAAATATTTTGGGGCATAAATTAATTACTTATGATCAAATAAAACCAAAAATTAAATTTGGTTCAAATCAGCCTCTTGGTTCGAAAAACAGAAATTTTGGGCGGGGCAAAAATACATGCCCTCCAATAATGAAGGCAAATAAAGACCCACAAACTTCTCTTGAACAAAACTGAGTCTACACCTCAAAAGGAAGCAGCACACCACATATCGAATCTCTGCTACTCCTGGTTCACGAGAAGATTTTTTTAAGATTTAGGCAAAATTTTGGGGCATGGCCCTACTGGGGGCAGGGCAACTTGATTTAAGCAAAATCAAAATGCAATGTCATAACAAACAAGCATCTCACATTTCACTTAAATGATTAATCAGTTCAGCAGTTTTGGAGGAGAAGACGCAAACACCACGTTCACGGACGACAGACGGCAAGTGATCACTACACCTCACCCTGACTGAAAGTCAGGTGAGCTAAAAACTCAGTGGACCATGAGTGCTGCAGTTGGGCGAGATGCTTGGTTCAAGGAGAGAAGAAACTTGTAGCTGCTGGCTTTCGAAAGTGTTGTTAAAACCCAATAAATAAATAAACAAGAGGCCCCACAGGGCCTGAAGCGTTCACCTTGAACAAAACACGATATAAACAGAGAACAGAACACGATATAAGAGTCCAAGAATGAATCTACATTAAGCAATCCATCTCCATAGGATACACTGCAAATCTTTGAGCCCCTCAGGAGTGACAAAAACAGTCCAAGCATCATGCCTTTCCTTTAGTTGCTTGTGATGTAAAATGTGGAGCTCCCCTCTCAAGCACCTTGATACAACCTATGTAGATTACTCTTCACCTCTTGAGGGTACTGAATAAAAAATGTCTAATTCTTCAGCTACTTGGTCAATTCCGGCTCCCATAGGGAGCTCAAATATCAACCCAGGCACTCGATTTGAACAAAGTTGAATTTGATCTCCTTAGAGATGCTGTATATCAAATATGAAAGCATTCTGACTGGTGGATCTGAAGAACAAAATTTTAAAGAAATGTCCTCATATTGCACAAAATTAAAATTTGGGCTACCATAGTGAGCCCAAACTTTAACCTACAGACCCGATTTGAACAAACTTGAATCTCACCCCCACCCCCACCCCCACCCCTCCCCCCTTAGAGATGTTGTATACCAAATACGAAAGCATTCTGACTGGTGGATCTGAAGAAGAAGATTTTTAAAAAAAACTTCCCCATACAGCCCTAAGTTAAATTTGGTCTACCAAAGGAAGCCCAAATATTAACATAGGGACTTGGTTTGCACAATCCTGAATCTGACCATCATAACAATGAGGGTACCAAACATTAAAAAATTCTGACTCGTGGTTCTGAAGATTTTTAAAGAAAATTCCCCATAAAATTTGGGCTCCTGCATTGAGTCCAAATATGAACGAATGGGCTTCATTTTAACAAACTTGTATCTGACCCCTCTATGGATGCTGTATACCAAATATCAAAAGATTCTGAACATTGGTTCTTGAGAAAAGAGTTTCTAAAATGTTCGCAAAAATGCTCCACCAACATTATTCTGATGCCCTCAGCAGAAGTCTCTAACAACAACAGAGGGCATTTTTTTTTCACCATTCAATTCTACTGGTTCTAAGGATGCTTCATACCACATAACAGCTCTCTGTTCCAAGTGGTTTGGGAAACATGGGAGTTTGAAAACATTTTTATTTTTTGCTCCTGGGGTTCCCATGGGGATGCAGGGGTTTTTTGGCATGAGGTAAGTACTTATGACCCAATATTACCACGATACTGAATTTCATTCAAATCGGACCATCGGTTCGGAAAATAGAAATTTTGGGTGGTACCAAAAATCTAACCACTGCCATTACAAAGCCAAATATTGCTTCACAAAGTACGTTTGAACAAGCGTGATTCTACACCTCAAAAGGTAGTTCCATAACGAATATAAAGTCACTGTACCCACTGGTTCACAAGATTTTAAAAATATTTTGGGAGCATTTTACCCCACCCCTTCCCTATGGGGCTGGGCATGTTGAGTTAAAGAAAAATGTAATACCCATTTGGTACCATTACTCACACAAACTTTAACTTGAATTGACCAAAACATGGTGTTGATGGATGACAGATGGATGGACAATGGATGGAGAGTGGTTAGATAAGCCCTGCTTGACTTTGTCGAAGTGAGCTAAAAAAAAAAAAATTAAACGGTTCATGTCCGATATTTTACCCATGTTATTAAAATTGATAAATTTGTACCTGGAGTGCCACAAGGTTTATGCTATACGTGTAGCATTGCAAAGCCTTCTTGCACTCAAGTGATGGAATACACCTCCATCCAAGCTTTTCTGTAGATTATGAGGCCTAAAACAAACCAAGAACATGAACTTATGCATGAATATTATTACAATGAACACACTGTCTTACACAAAGGAATACCACACAATCCAGTGTAGACTGATTTCAAAAAGGGCAATTTTAACAAACATACGGGCCCAAATAAGCTTCATACACAGTGTAAAAATTCCACAAAATTAATAAACATTCATATATGTTTAATAGGAATTAGGAGTATTGTAATTAAAAGTCAATTGTGTGGTTGTTTATAAACTTATATTCCTTTGTTATCAGGTGTTGAAAAATATGAATATTTGTAAACACACCCACCCATTTAGATTAGTCCCTGCTCATAGCAGTGACACAGACATACAGTACAGTTGCTGGTCATAATCCTTGCATGGGCAGTGCATGATGTCCATGCATGTTTTTTCCAGGTAATAGAAAATCATCATCAATAAAATTTTAATTAATGAAGCACCGAATTGAATCCTGTGGTTCATTAATTAAATTTTTGACGATTATTGCTGTAAACAATGTTTGAAAACTAATATCATTGCATCCGCAGAAATATTGCCCACCCACAGAAAGTGACCAGTACACAGCAGCACAGAGTCAAAGTAATTGTGTTTTACTGTCTTGAATTTCCAATTTTTTTTTTTTTTTTTTTTTTTTTTTTTGGGGGGGGGGGGGGTGCACCAGACCCCTCCACTGATGAGAGGGTCAAACACCCTCTTGTCCTCACCCCTATCTCACTGCTATGTGGCTCAGGTGATTCTGTGCATCATATTCTTTATGACTCCCACTAGATACATGTATTACTCTTGCCCCTACATGTAACTTAGATATCCTGGCTTAGCACCAGTATAATGGTAAACTAACATCAAATTGTGTGCTTATGTACAGTAGCTAACATATTGGAATAGTAAAATGAGCTTTGTCAGAAACATGATCAAGTATTGATGACAAACAACAATTTTCATTACCAGTACCTGGTGCCAGTAATAAAATAAGATTTGCAAATATCACCCTGCATTTTTTTCAGCTATTAACAAACATAAAATTGTGCGCTTCATGAAAATTATTTTGTAACTACCTGTTAAAAATTACCGTTTCTTGTTTTGCTCTTTTAGAAAAAGAAATCACTCCTTTTCTGGCGGGCATACTAAACACCGAGGCAACCGAGGGATACGAAGGTGAAGGAAAACAGGAGAGAAACGGGTATGAGGTGGTGTGTTCTTTTTATTATTTATTTATTGGTGTTTAAGGTCACATTTATCTGCACAACAGCTTATTGTGACCATGGCAGTTTTATGGATGGAGGAAACTAGAGTACCCCAGGAGAACCACTGAGCAATGGCAAGCAACTGTGAGCTCCCCAACATACTACACAAGCTGGGTTAGCCTTGTTCGAAGACAGGTGCACCAAGAACATGCAGTATGCCTTAGTACACAGCTTACCTTGCCCCCACATGGGTAGTTGGGGGTGAAGTGTCTTGCCCAAGGACACAAAGCTGTTGCCGCAGGTGGATTCGAACCGAGGATCTCTCGGCTTGCAGTCTGCACCTCTACCTACTGAGCTAATGCACCCCTGATGGTGTATTCTGATTATGTGAATAGATTTAAGCAGTATAAATATGTGATTGGTTTTAATGCCATATTTGCGAATTATGGGCACTGAAGTAATAAGAGTGCACTGAAAAATCTTCCCTTTGGTATTTAGTAGGTAGCTTGGTAATGGTAAAGTGACTTCACCTCAGTAAGCAACAGTGTGAAAGCCGGCAGCCATCTTTAATTTCGGGCCGCACCCAAAAACACTTGTTCTCATCCCAAGGTGATATCAAAGGTACCCAAGAAGTTTCATGAAGATCGGTTCATAAATACAGCCTCCAGCCTTAGCGTATTGACATGTGCACTTACAGTGTATAAGAAGCACTGAATAAATCAAAGGTCATCTAATTTGCATAATTTCTGCAAGAGAAAAAAAACTGTATTATACAGTATTTTTTGTGATGTAGTCCATGTTACTATACATTCATACAAATATTTCATACATAAGTTCTGTACAAAAAACTGATTGCACTAATTTTGGTACAAAATGGCTGCTAGTGGCCATCTTGAATTTCGAACTGCACCCAAAAACACTCGCTCTCATCCCACGGTGATAACAAAAGTACCCAAGACGTTTCGTAAAGATCGATTCATAAATACGGCCTCTAGCCTGAGCCGTATAGAAGTTGTGTACAAAAAACTCATTGTATCTAATTTTGGTACAAAATGGCCTCTGGCAGCCATCTTGAATTTTGGATCGCACCCAAAACACTCGTTCTCGTCCCTAGGTGATAACAAAGGTATGCAAGAAGCTTGGTGAAGATCCGTTCATAAATACAGCCCCTAGCCCAATCCGTATTGACCTGTCTACTTACTGTGTATAAGTAGCACTGAATAAATCAAAGTTCATCTAATTTGCATAATTTCTGTACAAGAAAAAAACCTGTATTTTATGTGATGTATTCCATGTTACTAAATAATCATACAAAAATTTATTCAAATCAGAACTTTCATACAGAAGTTTCGTACAAAAAACTGATTGCAGTAATTTCAGTACAAAATAGCTGCCGGCGGCCATCTAGAGTTTTGGACTCCCCCCAAAAACACTCCTTCTAACATCATGGTGATAACAAAGGTACCCAAGCAATTTCGTAAAGATCGGTTCATAAATACGGCCTCTAGCCCAAGTTGTATAGAAGTTCTGTACAAAAAACTGATTGTACCTAATTTCAGTACAAAATGGCCACTTGTAGCCATCTTGAATATTGGACTGCACCCAAAAACACTCATTCTCATCCCAAGGTGATAACAAAGGCACCCAAGAAGTTTCATGAAGATCAGTTCGTAAATACTGTACAGCCTAGCCCGAGCCGTATTGACATGTGCACTTACTGGGTATACATGTAAGTGGCAGTGAAAAAATTAAAGTTCATCTAATTTGCATAATTTCACAACGAGAAAAAAACCTGTATTATATGTGATGTACTCCATGTTACTAAACATTCATACAAAAATTTATTCAAATCAGACCTTTCATACAGAAGTTCTGTACAAAAATGCTGATTGCACTAATTTCTGTATAAAATGGCTGCTGGAGGCCATCTTGAATTTTGGACCGCACCCAAAAACACTTGTTCTCGTCCCACGTGATAACAAAGGTACTCAAGAAGTTTCGTAAAGATCGGTTCATAAATACAGCCTCTAGCCCGAGCCGTATTGAATTGCTGGTCCCGAACAGACGGACAATGGGCCATGACATAACCTTAAATTTGACTTTGTCAAAGTTGAGCTAAAAATGGAGAGTATCCAGAGTATCACAAAAACCTATTTGTAAAGGACTCCTCCTTTCAAGGACAATGCTGGAGGCCATCTTGAATTTTGGACCGCGCCCAAAAACACTCGTTCTCGTCCCACAGTGATAACAAAGGTTCTCAAGAAGTTTTGTAAAGATCGGTTCATAAATACAGCCTCTAGCCCGAGCCGTATTGAATTGCTGTTACCAAACAGATGGACAATGGGCCATGACATAATCTTAAATTTGGCTATGTCAAAGTTGAGCTAAAAATGGGGAGTATTCAGAGTATCACAAAACAAAAACCTATTCCTATTTGTAAAGGACTCCCCCTTTCAAGGACTATGGGACAGCGTTGGCATTCACCACCATGCTGCCTTGAGGCTGCATTTTGAATTCCTGTGTTTGTTGTTCTTATGAAATATTATTTTATTATTATCAGTTATGGTACAAATACGGTACCGATAACACACTTTCAGGAACCGCTGATATCTGATGGCGACTGTGTGTCAGTGCGTGAGGTGCACACATAATTTTGGGGTTCTATACACCACATCCTTCATTTTGCTATATAATTTGTGTAAATTTATTTGGAATTTATAGAATTTGAGACTTGGAAATTTCATAGTATTGTTTTTGCCTTAGTTATGGTTCTTTATAAGTAATGGGCAATTTAGTTGGAAAAAAAGGGGTTCATGAAGATTCAGTCATAGAAAGATTCAGCCCTCATACTTTTTCTCAGAATATTCGGTCCCCAATTTCATTCATGCCCCCACCCCTCCCCTCTCTCCTGTTAACCCATATAATGAACATCCCAAAAGACATTTTAATATCTAGATATTTATGCTTGTTCGCAACTTATTATGGACACAAATGGACACAGAGTCAAGGTAATTGTGTTTTACTGTCTTGAATTTCATTTTTTTTTGGGGGGGGGGTGGGGGTGGGAGGAGGTGCACGCGACCCCCTCCACTGATAAGAGGGTCACACACCCTCTTGTCCTCACCCCTATCTCACTGCTATGTGGCTCAGGTGATTCTGTGCATCATATTCTTTATGACTCGGCCCCACTCCCACTAGATATTACTCTTGCCCCTACATGTAACTTAGATATCCTGGCTAAGCACCAGTATAATGGTAAACCAACATCAAATTGTGTGCCAATGTCCAGTAGCTAACATATTGGAATAGTATAATGTGCTTTGTCAGAAACTTGATCAAGTATTGATGACAAACAACAATTTTCATTACCAGCACCTGGTGCCAGTAATAAAATAAGATTTGCAAATATCACCCTGCGTTTTTTCAGCTATTAACTAACATAAAATTGTGCGCTTCATGAAAATTATTTCGTTACTATCTGTTAAAAATTACTGTTTCTTGTTTTGCTCTTTAAGAAAAAGAAATCACTCCTTTTCTGGCAGGCATACATGTACTAAACACCGAGGCAAACCGAGGGATACCAAGGTGAATGAAAACAGGAGGGAAACGGGTATGAGGTGGTGTGTTCTTTTTATAATTTATTTATTGGTGTTTAAGGTCACATTTATCTGCACAACAGCTCATTGTGACCATGGCAGTTTTATGAATGGAGGAAACTAGAGTACCCCAGGAGAACCACTGAGCAATGGCAAGCAACTGTGAGCGCCCCAACATACTACACAAGCAGGGTTAGCCTTGTTCGAAGACAGGTGCACCAAGAACAAACAGTATGCCTTAGTACACAGCATACCTTGCCCCCACATGGGTAGTGGGGGTGAAGTGTCTTGCCCAAGGACACAAAGCTGTTGCCGCAGGTGGGATTCAAACCGAGGATCTCTCGGCTTGCAGTCTGCACCTCTACCTACTGAGCTAATGCACCCCTGATGGTGTATTCTGATTATATAAATAGATTTAAGCAGTACTAGTATGTGACTGGTTTTAATGCCATATTTGAGAATTATGGGTGCTGAAGTAATAAGAGTGCGCTGAAAAATCTTCCCTTTGGTATTTAGTAGGTAGCTTGGTAATGGTAAAGTGACTTCACCTCAGTAAGCAACAGTGTGAAAGCCGGCAGCCATCTTTAATATCGAGCCGCACCCAAAAACACTCGTTCTCATCCCAAGGTGACAACAAAGGTACCCAAGAAGTTTCATGAAGATCACTTCATAAATACAGCCTCCAGCCTTAGCATATTGACATGTGCACTTACAGAGTACAGTTAAAACTAGAAGTCCTGTCACCAATAGTGCGCTTATCCAGGCTTAATTGCGCGTTGGAATTGCGCGCAACTGCCATATCGAATGGCATCCAAAGCACGGCAGGTTCTCCTGGTTACTCATAACAAACATATGTAATGTGTCTGCCAATGGACCTCCGGGTTACCCGGAGGTCCATTGGCTGAAACAGTGCTTGTGCACAGGTCATATGTACAGAATTTGATAGCTTTACTTGGGCCATAACGCGTACATTAACCCGCATATCAACGTGCTATTTGTGCACATTTCATGACAGGACTTCTAGTTTTAACTGTATAAGTAGCAATGAATAAATCAAAGGTCATCTAATTTGCATAATTTCTGCAAGAGAAAAAACCTGGATTATATGGTATTTTTGTGATGTATTCCATGTTACTAAACATTCATACAAAAATTTATTCAAATCAGAACTTTCATACAGAAGTTCTGTACAAAAAACTGATTGCAGTAATTTCAGTACAAAATAGATGCTGGCGGCCATCTAGAATTTTGGACTCACCACCCCCCCCCCCCAAAAAAAAAAAAAACAAAAAAAAAAACACTCATTCTCACCCTATGGTGATAACAAAGATACCCAAGAAATTTTGTAAAGATCAGTTCATAAATGCGGCCTCTAGCCCAAGTTGTATAGAAGTTCTGTACAAAAAACTGATTGTACCTAATTTCGGTACAAAATGGCCACTGGTAGCCATCTCGAATTTTGGACCGCACCCAAAAACACTCATTCTCATCCCAAGGTGATAACAAAGGTACCCAAGAAGTTTCATGAAGGTCAGTTCATAAATACAGCCTAGCCCGATCGTATTGACATGTGCACTTACTGGGTATATGTGTAAGTAGCACTGAATAAATTAAAGTTCATCTAATTTTCATAATTTCAGCACGAGAAAAAAACCTGTATTATATGTGATGTACTCCATGTTACTAAACATTCATACAAAAATTTATTCAAATCAGAACTTTCATACAGAAGTTCTGTACAAAAAAAATGATTGCACTAATTTCTGTACAAAATGGCTTCTGAAGGATATCTTGAATTTTGGACCGCACCAAAAAACACTCGTTCTCGTCCCACGGTGATAACAAAGGTACCCAAGAATTTTCGTAAAGATCGGTTCATAAATACAGCCTCTAGCCCGAGCCGTACTGAATTGTTGCTCCCAAACAGACGGACAACGGGCTACGACATAACCTTAAATATGACTATGTCAAAGTTGAGCTAAAAATGGGGAGAATCCAGGGTATCACAAAACAAAAACCTATTTGTAAAGGACTCCCCCTTTCAAGGACAATCTGACAGCGTTGGCATTCACCACCATGCTGCCTTGAGGCTGCATTTTTAATTCCTGTGTTTGTTGTTCTTATGAAAAATTATTTTATTATTATCAGTTATGGTACAAATATGGTACAGATAGCACACTTTCAGGAACCGCTGATGTCTGATGGTGACTGTGTGTCAGTGCATGAGGTGCACACATACTTTTGGGGTTCTATACACCACATCCTTCATTTTGCTATATAATTTGTGTAAATTTATTTGGAATTTATAGAATTTGAGACTTGGAAATTTCATAGTATTGTTTTTGCCTTAGTTGTGGTGCTTTATAAGTAATGGGCAATTTAGTTTGAAAAAAGGGGTTCATGAAGATTCAGTCACAGGAAGATTCAGCCCTCATACTTTTTCTGAGAATATTCGGCCTCAGTCATGGTCGAATATCATCACCCCTGAGGTCAAATCCTCACAGAAATCTTTTTTAAAAATATTCTATGCATTTTTTCTATTGTTTTTTTTAAGGATTTATGATTACTAATTATGACAAAATTACAAGTACGATATGAAACCTTAATGAAGCAGGAACAAAAAAAAACCTTCCCAAAACAAGCTGAGAGGTTCTCAGCTCGAATACCAATTGCGGCAACTGAAATAAGGCATACTGCGTATCGATGATGCACTTGTCTTCAACCAATGCTAACCCTGCTTGCTTGGAGTTACAATGTTGAGAAGCCTGACAGCTGCTTGTCATTGTTGCTCGGTGGTTCTCTCCGTGTACTCTGGGTTCCTCCCGAATCCAAGACCTTTGAATGATGGTTTTGATTGGGGGGTGGGGGTGGTTATACAGTGATGCCCACTTAATTGGATATATCTTAATTGTATATCCCTGTTAATAGAATATAATTTCCCAACACAAAACCATTTACCATGCCTCCAGTACAAATTTGACCTGGTAATTGAATATAGGTTATAGAGTAATCTCCTGTTAATTGAATAAAAAATCTTGTAACATGTTGAGAAATTACCCTGACTCTTCCCAGTTTTCCTTTGGTTATAGACCAATTTGGCCTAAGTACATTCAATATAGGCATTTAATCTATTATATCTTGTTTGACAGAGTTCATGGAGCTCTGTCAAACAAAATATAATAGAATAAATGCTAAGTTTATCTCTGGAATACAGGAAAGTGACACAATCCCTGTTAATTGAATACTCCTGCTAACTGAATAATTTTATTGGCAAAGTGGCTCTTCAAATAACAGTGTTCCACTGTACAGCAAAAACAAATATCACAAAATAATAATGAAACTATGTACTTGTGAAATTTTCATGTGGTCATTCTACAACATGTTTTAGCTGGTACTATACAGTTTTGAAGGTTAAAGGGCTCAGTAGTTAGAGGTGTAGGCTGGCTATCGAAGTGTCATTAAACCCCAATAAATAAATAAATCAATAATAATCATGTGCCCCTATTCTGGAGAACAGTTTGGAGCAAATTGCCAAAGGATGGTTTGGGTTAGATTAGTATCCAGTTTGGGTCAAATTGTTGGAGGACAGTTTGGATGCAATTCTCACGCATTCTAGTCACTTTGGCCCCAAGTCATTTCGGCCCCAGTCATTACTGCCTCGGGTCAATTCACCCCCAATATACCAGGTCATTTCGGCCTCTATAAATATTTTCAAATATTGTTTGAATTTTAACATTTTTTCTATTTAATTTTTTTTCAACATTTTTATCTCAATTAGATATTCAGGTATACATATGATATATGTCTAGTAGATTTTCTTTCATGATGAATAAATAAAAGGAAAGTTTCAGCACGTCGAAGGTGCACATGGACGATGTGGGATTTGAAATCCCTTGCGACCTGAATAATTTTATTTGCTTATGAATCTACGAGAGCCGGAAGCGAGGGTCAATAATGTTATTTGGTTTGAGTGTATGCCTTGGAAGTGGGGTACTGGGGTCAGACCCCCGTGGACATCAAACTGGAAGGGGACTAGGAATTGTGCATAACTACAAGGATTCTGCTCTGTGTTTTAGAAAACGTGGACGTATTTATGGTAGTATCGATATCGCAGTTTGGTGGTTGTTTCAGAAAAAAGAAAAGATACCCTGTGAACCTCAGACTGGAAGGTGACTAGGAATTGTGCATAACAATATGAATGAATGACTGCATATACTTTGCAAAATTTCAAAGTAAAATAATTTCTCTTACTTATATAGATAGCATCTTAAATGTATGTAAAATTGAACACATGGATAATTTTTAATGTCATGTATAACTTTTCTGTACACTCTGTAAATACAAATAACTGAACATTACTTAATAAAGGTAATTACCCATTATTTCTAAACATGAACTATGCACTTATCTTTATAGATCTCTACACTTAAAATGGTGCCGAAATGACCAAGGGACCGAAGTGACTAGGGCAGAGATGACTTTGAGGTCGAAGTGACCAGAGAACGAAATGACTTGGAGCCGAAGTGATTGGATACCTTTCTAACAGATGAGAGATGTTAATTATTACAGAACACATCGAATGTGAATTTACTGCAGAGATAATTGCTCGACAATATGTATTATATTAATATTTTTTCAATAAATATCGAACAATCTATTAATATTTTTTTAAGAATTATTTTCAGGAGTTAAAACGAATATCATAGCGTATCTAAAATATCCTAACAGATGTGTACTGCTTTTCTTTTGGATGATTCTTCCCTGGGCCTAGTTCTCCCTAGGCCGAAGATTCCTCCAGTTCCCGAAAAAAGATGACATGCCATTTTCAATGGCGGTAAATATCCAAAAGGGTTATTATTTTCCATTTTTTAGTGTTTGAAACTACAAAGCACTGTTCAGAAATACAGATGGCACCAAAAAGTAACACATTATTACTTTGTTTTGGTTTCTAACGGGACTGAAAGCAACCTGTCAGTACCACTTTTTCGAATTACACCCAATTCATCTGCTAACCAAATCGTCCGCTGCAATTTTACCCAAGTCGTCCTCAACAATTCTACCCAACACGTCCAAAACTCGTTCGCTGGGGGAAAGTATTCAAGTATTGTATTTTGAATCATTTTTTATTTATTTCTATAATAATTTTATTGTATACTTTACTGTATATTACCTATTATAATATATCTTGATGTACCTCCTTGCATTAAATTTCATATACAGTTAAAACTAGAAGTCCTGTCACGAATAGTGCGCTTATCTAGGCTTAATTGCATGTTGGAACTGCACGTAAGTGCCATATCGAATGGCATCCAAAGCACGGCAAGTTCTCCTGGTTACTCATAGCAAACACATGTAATGTTTCTGCCAATGGACCTCCGGGTTACCCGGAGGTCCATTGGCTGAAACATTACTTGTGCACAGGCCATATGTACATAATTTGATGGCTTTACTATGGCCACAATGCATACATTAACGCACAGATCAACGTGCTATTTGTGCGCATTTTATGACAGGACTTCTAGTTTCAACTGTACGTGTATGAAAATTCTGAAAACAGAAATGTCTGAACAAAATAAACTACCCAGCCATCTAATAAATTTTGATTACTGTTTATTCAATGGATTACCTATAATATTATTACAGTTAAAACTAGAAGTCCTGTCACGAATAGTGCGCTTATCTAGGCTTAATTGCGCATTGGAATTGCGCGCAATTGCCATATCGAATGGCATCCAAAGCACGGCAGGTTCTCTTGGTTACTCATAGCAAACACATGCAATGTTTCTGCCAATGGACCTCCGGGTTACCCGGAGGTCCATTGGCTGAAACATTGCTTGTGCACAGGCCATATGTACAGAATTTGATAGCTTTACTTAGGCCATAACGCGTACATTAACGCGCATATCAACGTGCTATTTGTGCGCATTTCATGACAGGACTTCTAGTTTTAACTGTAGGCCTACAGTAACAATTCTTAAAGTATATGTATGGTATATTAAGTTCCACAACATAATCTTATAATTTTGCAATTTTTCATTGAATAGCTCCACCGGCACCTTACAGTGAATAATTGCAAAATTATTAGTAGAAGTATTATAAGAATTAATTATATTAAGAAATGCAACAAAATTTGTTATATTAAGTTCTGCAACATAATCTTATAATTTTGCAATTATTCATCGAGGCGCATCGTCGTTTTACAATGAATAATAGCAAAATTATTAGCAAATTATTATAAGAATTAATTATATTAAGAAACGCATCAAAATTTATGGTTTATTAAATTCTGCAACATAATCTTATAATTTAGCAATTATTCTTGGAAGAGCATCACCGGTGCTTCATTTATATTTATTGAAGTTTAAGGTCACATATTTATGCACAATGGCTAATCATGACCATGACAGTTTTACGGGTGGAGGAAGCCGGAGTACCAGAGAGAACCACCGAGCAACGACGAGCAGCTGCCAGATCCCCAACATCGTAACTCCGCACTGCAGCACAGGCAGGGTTAGACTGGTTGAAGACATGTGCACCATTGACGTGCAGTACGCCTTAGTACACGGCGTCATCGTGCCCCCACGCGGACAATGGAGATGAAGTGTCTTGCCCTAGGTCACAACGCAGTTGCCGCAGATGTGATTCGAACCGAGGACCTCTCGGCTTGCAGCCTGCACCTCTACCTACTGAGCCACCGCTCTCCCCACCGGCGCTTTACAATGAATAATCACAAAATTATTAGCAAATGTATTATAGGAATTAATAATATTAAGAAATGCATCAAAACTTGTTATATTAAGTTCCGTAACATAATCTTATAATTTTGCAATTATTCCAGGGGGAGGGGGGGCCTGGGGGTGGGGTGGGGGCACCAAAAATTTGCAAGATGTGATGTGGGGATGGGTGGGTCTCTTGAGTGCACCAAAAATGTGCATTTCCAACTTGTGCAATTTTTTGAATTTTTTAAAAACATATCAATGTTTCAGCCAATATATGACATCATTTGTGTTTCAAACCTTAAAGATGATGTTGTACATCACACTCTTAACATAAATACAACATCAGGAGGCTTTATATGTAAGAATATTGGGCTTAATCTGGGAAAATGTCACAGGTTAGTAGGGGGTGGGTGTCTTTTTCGAAATGTAGAAAATGTGCAGACAATATTTTGACAAGCGGACGACTCGGCTTGCGGACGAAACGTCCGTATACCCTTTTTTCAAGCAAACTTTTCCTTACTTTTACAACACCTTAACATTCGGATAATTCAAAAACTGAGTTTCTGTTCGTCATGCTATTTCACGAGATACGCGTCAATGCATGTCTATATACAATCGCACCAATATAACAACAATTATCAGTTATATTATCGGTTATATGTACGTTTTTTTCGATTGAGGTTATAATATCACTGGCAAACAAGCTGCAAGTTGCAACGAAATCAGGACTGAGAGTTCGATCTGAAATGACGAGATCATCAGCTGTTGATTCTATACTCCGTGATATTGACAAACCTCCAGATGGGCAGAACTCGAGTAATAAAAATAACACTTTGGCCGGTCGCTGATTTGTCGCGGTTCTCGGATGAGAAGGCCTGGTTGATGACAATCCAACGAAATCAGGACTGAGAGTTCGATCTGAAATGACGAGATCATCAGCTGTTGATTCTATACTCCGTGATATTGACAAACCTCCATATGGGCAGAACTCGAGTAATAAAAATAACACTTTGGCCGGTCGCTGATTTGTCGCGGTTCTCGGATGAGAAGGCCTGGTTACCCATTAAGTGTAGATATGTAGGCCAATGTATCACGCAAAGCTTTGAGGCGAATTAGTTTGCAACAAAATACATTTGATTCTCAGAGGGGGACAGGCCAATTGCAATTGCATGGGCAATTCGACACCGGAAGTTACGTGGATTTTTCACTGAAATTTACTGTCCACTTCAAAAATCACATTGACGGCTATAGAGAATTCTGTTCTGGAACACATTTATCTGACTGGGTATGTGGAACCCTTTGCGGGCCTACGGCCCGCTTGGGGTTCCTATAATTCATCCAATTTATGTTCAATTAACTAAGCATAAGTTTGGTAATGAATAGTTCGGGTTTTTGGCTGCGACAAGCAAGCCTATATGTGGCAATGTCAGTCTGTCTGTCGGTCCGTCTCTCTGTATGTCTGTCGGTCGGTCGGTCGGTCGGTCGGTCTGTCGGTGGATCGGTCGGTCGGTCGGTCGGTCGGTCTGTCAGTCTGTCACCATCCAATTTAAAAAACATCATAACTCCTAAAATACTTGATGGAATGACACTATACTTGGTATGCAAGTGTATCTTCATGATGTCTACACCCTCTCAACAGTGCATGTCATTTGGATAATTTCTGTCACATTTATCATATGGACTTGTTACCAACACGTTTTAAAACATCATTGGCATTGCACGAATCGTTTCAACTTCGGCACTATGACAGTGTGCTCTAGCATTTTTACAATTTATTAGAGAATGCCAACAAGCATTTTATAAAAATGAAATTTTGATGACAATAACTAGGATTTTGTGATACCTGAACAAATATTTAACTTTCAAATGATCTACTTATTTAAAAAATGAACCACTTAATCTAACTATAAAGCCCTATTCAGATGATAGATCGTAACCTTTATACTGTGCAGACTGCAGAATCCCACCTGCGGCAGCCACATTTTGTCCTTGGGCAAGACACTTCACCCCCATTGCCCACATGGGGGCATGGTGGCTTTGTGTACTATGGCGTGCTGCAAGTCAACGGTATACTTGTCTTCAACCAATGCTAACCCTGTTAGTGAGGAGTTAGTATATTGGGGAGCTGACAGTTGTTTGCTGTTGCTCAGTGGTTCTCTCTGGGTACTCCAGCTTCCTCCATCCGTAAAACTGTTGTGGTCATGATTAGTCATTGTGCAGAAATATGTGACCTTAAACACCAATAAATAAACTAGATCGAGTTATTTGTGTGCAGAGCACACACTGGTGTATCCCCGCATTTCCTCAGCAACACCTTAACATAGTTTTAATGTTTCGAAATAAATACCCAAGGAGCCATTCGATGAAAACTGATTTTCTAACAATAAAAGTGGTTCCACTGGAACCACATGGGGCCAAATCAAAATTCCAAAACCTTCATGCACATCTAGTGATGCTACCTGAACACCTTAGCATAGTTTAAAAGTTTCGAATTACATACCCTTGGAGCCTTTCGATGAAAACAGATTTTCTAACGATAAAAGTGGTTCCACTGGAACCACTTGGGGCAAAATCAAAATTCCGAAACCTTCATGCACATTTAGAAATGTTACCTGAACACATTAGCATAGTTTAAAGATTCAAATTAAATACCCTAGGTGCCTTTCGATGAAAACTGATTTTCTAACGATAAAAGTTGTTCCACTGGAACCACCTGGGGCCAAATCAAAAGTCTGAATCCTTCATGCACATCTAGAGATGCAAACTGAACATCTTAGAATAGTTTAAATGTTTCAAATTAAATACCCCATGAGCCTTTCGATGAAAACTGATTTTCTAACAATAAAAGTGGTTCCACTGGAACCACATGGGGCCAAATCAAAATTTCGAAACCTTGCACATCTAGTGATGCTACCTGAACACCTTAGCATAGTTTAAAAGTTTCGAATATTAAATACCCTAGGAGCCTTTCGATGAAAACAGATTTTCTAACAATAAAAGTGGTTTCACTGGAACCACCAGGGGCAGATCTTCATTTTAATGGTGCGCGATCGCTCTCACGTGCCATCGCTCACGCAATTATAATTTGCTGCAAACCATCAATCGCGCACGTGGAAAAAAGCAGTTACTTTTTTAGTTCACGTCAACAATGTTTTTCAGAAACTGTCTCTGTAAACACTTAACTGTCTCGCCTATTCGATTAATCGGATAATCAGCGTAAGGTGCTGTAGTCGGGTAATACTTTTTGCCGGTAAAAAAGACGGTATCCGGTAAAAAGGACGGTAAGTGTATAAAAACTACGTTTTAAAGTACCAAATGTACCTCTGAATGAGTGAAAAGTGATTATTTAAGGAAGCTTACGCAATAATAAGTATATAGAAGGAAGATTAAGTATTGTTTGTTTTATTGTAGACTATTTACAAGAAAAAATAGATCATTTTTCCATCGACACTGATGGACACGCCATTTTGTGCAGGGAAAACAACGATTTCGCTGAGGTGCACGACGGGGTGAATATTATCATACTTGCTCGATGGAGGTGTAGCTAATTTTAGATGTTTCTGTTCACTACGAGGGGATTTAACAGAAAGTGTCTTTGGAGAGAAACCATTTATAATTTGAAAATAGTCTGCAATAAAACAAACAATACTTAATCTTCGTTTTATAATTCGCACGCTTCATTAAATTGTCATTCACACTTTCAGAGGTTCATTCAGTAAAACAGTTTTTATACGCTTACCGTCCTTTTTACCGGCAAAAAGTTGTGTTCAAGCCTTTTTTTTAAACGGGGGTTCATATTTTATTTTCAGTTAGCGTTTCGCCAAACACATGCCGAGGTGATAATAAATTTTAAAACCATACATACATCAGTGGATACTAGTTCTAGATTCCTGAAAGTCCCACCTCAGTGATACCCATATGAGCCTGTTAAGACTAGGGCCCCTTGTGCTCACTCCACCAATCCCTATGTGTGAGCTCACAGTGGTGGGCCCGGTGGGGGAGGGGGGGGGGGGGGGGGGGGGAGGGGCTGCGGGGCCCCAAATATGCAAACCGTAACTTACTGTTTTTAACCCCCACGTTTCCTCAGGAGGCACCAGAATCGATCTGAGAGCTTCAGATTATGAAGAAAAAAATATCCGGGAAAGGGCCCACAACCGTGGGAGGGAATATGCCCAATTCCATAGTTCAAGCCATTGAAATATGCCAGCGTTGTCGATCCCCCCTCCCTCCCCATTTTCGAAATTATGGGAAATGGATTATATATCTAGCGGGCCGTAGCCAGGATTCTGTAATGGTGTGGGGAGGGGGGCAAGCATGATATTTGGAACTAGGGCTAGACCTCCCCAGAGACAAACAAGAGCTGGACTTTCGTCCGGTGCATATCCCCACATGGTGTACCGCCTAGTGTGGGCATACCTATGACCAACAAATATTTTTTATGAATATTCCCGTATGGATTGACAGACGGATACACAGATGGACGGACGCAATCCAGTATACCCTCCCCTCTTCCATTTTCTTCGTAAGTTTTCAACAATTTCCAACAATTTCTAAGTCAAAAGGTATGGTAAATTGTTTGGCGTTTGGAAGTTTTATGCAATGAGACAGAAGCCTTTGTCATAGGCAAACTGCATTCCATATTTCACTGAAATCCGATAATCCCAATCCAGAATGCCCCCCTCCCATTTTCTTCAAAAGTTTTTCAACAATTTCCAACAATTTCTAAGTCAAAAGGTATGGTAAATTGTTTGGTGTTTGGAAGTTTTATGCAATGAGGCAGAAGCCTTGGTCATAGGCAAACGGACGCACGGACGCATGTAATCCAGTATACCCCATTTTCTTCGAAAGTGGGGGTATAATTATCGTAAACAATTCATTAGTTATTAATTCCAATCGCCCGCAATAGATTTGGAATGCTTCCAATTACTTGATGCTCAATCTTGGAGTGCAAGTTCAAAATAGCCCAAAGCGCCAGTGAATATTCATAATCCCTACAGCAGTAGGGATTGTGTTCAGATGCCAGTTCCAATGTAATCGTATGTGCAGGCAATATAGAGAAGGGAATTAACATGTACAGGGATGGACACTAGCCTAGTCTTCGATTTTGGTCGCCATGCTGGCTTACCAAGCAACTTATAAAAAACAACGAAGATCTTTGTGAACATAATTTATTGAACAGAGTTTATCATCGTGTCGAGTAATAACAAAATAAGAAACAACAAAAAAACATGATTTTGTACAAAACCCAGTTGTAACGGCCAAAATCGGCCAGCGCTATATACGAAAATCGCCATTCAATTATTTTTTATTTGAAGTTTCTGCTTCCAAAACATAGCTTATGACCCCTCATTTGAACGAGTACACCTACACCCACCCAAGGGCCACTTGCCTCAATAATGCCTGCAGTATTACTTTTCGAGCAAAATCTTTTAGCCCCCCCCCCCCCTCCAAAAACAGGGCCCGTGCACCTATGAAAATATTGTTTATTTATTGGTGTTTAACATCGTTGCCATGCAGCATCTGGGCTGTATCATGACACAACATTATAAATTATTCTGTTTGTTGTTAGAAGACATGGTCTCATGTTCCCTGCATGAAATTTATATTCAACCGAGGCATCTGCCGAAAGTGTGAAGTGAAGCATTCTTGCCCCCCCCCCCCCCCCCCCACCACAAACACGCACCATTACAGAATCCTGGCTACGCCCCGCAAAATATATAATCCACTTCCCATAATTTCGAAAATGGGGGGGGGGGGGGGGGGGGGGGGCAAGATTGACAACGCTGGCATATTTCAAAGGCTTGAACTATGGGATCGGGCGTATTCCCTTCCACGGTTGTGGGCCCTTTCTCGGATATTTTTCTTTCTTCAAATTCTGAAGCTCTCAGATCGATTCTGGTGCCTCCTGAGGAAACGTGGGGGTTAAAAACAGTAAGTTACGGTTTGCATATTTGGGCCCCGCAGCCTCCCCCCCCCCCCCACCGGGCCCACCACTGTGAGCTCACACATAGGAATTGGTGGAGTGGCCACAAGGGGCCCTAGTCTTAACAGGCTCATGTGGGTATCACTGAGGTGGGACTTACAGGAATCTAGAACTAGTATCCACTGATGTATGTATGGTTTTAATACTTATTATCACCTCGACATGTGTTTGGCGAAACGCTAACTGAAAATAAAATATGAACCCCCGTTTAAAAAAAAAAAGAAGCTTGAACACAACTTTTTGCCGGTGAAAAGGACGGTAAGCGTATAAAAACTGTTTTACTAAATGAACCTCTGAAAGTGTGAAGTGACAATTTAATGAAGCGTGCGCAATATAAAACGAAGATTAAGCATTGTTTGTTTTATTGTACACTGTTTTCAAATTATAAATGGTTTCTCTCCAAAAACACTTTCTGTTAAATCCTCTCGTAGTGTACAGAAACATCTAAAATTAGCTACACCTCCATCGAGCATGTATGATAATATTCACCCCGTCGTGCACTTCAGCGAAATCGTTGTTTTCCCTGTACAAAATGGCGTGTCCATCAGTGTCGATGGAAAAATGATCTATTTTGTGTTGTAAATAGTCTACAATAAAACAAACAATCCTTAATCTTCCGTCTATATACTTATTATTGCATATGCTTCCTTAAAGAATCACTTTTCACACATTGAGAGGTACATTTAGTACTTTAAAACGTAGTTTTTATACACTTACCGTCCTTTTTACCGGATACCGTCCTTTTTACCGGCAAAAAGTATTACCCCTGTAGTCTACTATTATTTTTGATAGTCAACTATTTTTTTAGCCATATACAATATGCCACTGAATGATAATAATGGTCTGCGAGGGACACGTAACGTTTCTCGGTATGTATTATCCCTCGTATTCATTGTTTGTATCACAAAAATAGGCAGTAATTTTTACTTTACCCTCGCATATTATTTCATGAAATGGACGTTGTCGTACCTAAACTCAGGCCTGGTAATAATTTTTTTTGGTGCATCGGTCGTAATGACTGGCTCCATAATGATCAGATCGGTCATACAGTAACCTGGGTTGGTCATATTTTTTGGCTTCCAGATCAAACATTAACTATGGCAAAACCCATGTAAATTATGTTGGGCTAATGTCGTAACGATATACAAAATATTAGGGCCTACCTGCGTTCAATGTTATTGAAATGACACTTAACTTTTATAACATTAAACTGCATGACAGGGATGTCTTCAGTCCGCAAATTTATCACTTTTTTCTCAAAACGTAACAACTGGACTCCAACGCAACAATTTCTTTGAAATTGAATGCTGAACATCAACTCACCTGGAGCCTGGACGTCTCACCACTGGGAAATCTGGCACCTGGTTAAAACCAACCCCATCACTTTTGGCCCCAATAACCTCGGCACCAAATAAAATCGGCATTTGCACATCTGTTAAAACTGGTTATATTTTTCTGGAAGTATTACTGAATTACTGTAAAGCTTCCCGGAAATTATGACAAATTCTGCTCACAGTCCTCAAAGAAAGAATATTACACAAAGGAAAGGAAAGAGGAGAGGATCATCTGGTTCGATTTGCGAAGAACATACACGGAAAAAATAAGAGTACAAATGAGTTTCAGTTTTGTTTGCGAAAGGAGCGTCTCTCATTTATAAATTTGTCTTGTGTTTTGTATTTGTATTTATTTTAGAGAATATATTCAAATGTGGAAATTATTCACCATCAACAGCCATAATTAATGATCCAGAACACAAGGTCTCATGTGAAAAATTAATATACTTGGGAGAAAAATGCGCCGGACATTCATGACCGGTTGGATACAGTTAGCGCCGGTCACATTGATGTTTCGTGGCGCTCTCCGTGACCGACCACTTATTTCCAGGCCTGCTAAACTCTGCTCTGGATCAAGCTATTTTTGTGAGCAAATTCTTGATAATCCAAGTTAAGTTTTGCCATTTTAACTTTTAAATCTGATAAATTTAATGGTGATGTGGAATTTATTGACACTAAATTTCTGAAAGAATGCACACTTTGAAGTGTTAGCATCACGTGACAGTGACTGTCACAAAGTTGATTACGTCAATGAGGAATTCCCGGGAAACCCACATTTTTAGATGACTCGATTGGCTGGAATAAACACCGTGTGCTATATTCCTGGCAATTTTCATCAAGCAACAGTTTCTAGATCCCCAAAATGACCCAAATGAAAACTTCAGAGTTCAGACGGTGCTTTTATTTTCACTTGTGTTGTCAGGATTTTGAACTGCATTTACATGTACCTCGCTAAATATTTAGTCTGTGTGAAACACACAGACTATTGTTTTTGCACAGTTTCTTTTTCTTTCTTTTTTTTTTCTTCTTTTTCTTCTTTTTCTTCTTCTTCTTCTTCTTCTTCTTCTTCTTCTCCTGTCTTCTGTCTTCTCATCACTTTTTTGTCTGCAAGATAACTCAAAAACGAATTGCCCTATCTCGTTGATTTTTGGCATGCTGATAGACAGCCACAATATCTCGGCCACCTATGTTTTTCAGATTCCTGGGGTATCAGGGGGTGTCTGTAGGGGTGTTTTGAAAGTGGGTCACGCCCATATCTCCGGCGTGGTATGACATATGGACCTGGGACCAACACCAAATGAGTCGACACTTGATGAAGATTCAAAATATGGGTCAGGGTCACGGAGGTCACCTAGGGGTCATTAAGAGCATTTTTCATAATTGCTAGAAATCACATTTTTTTTACCCCCTAAAGTATTCCTGACATTCACACATGCATTTTGACGTAAAAAAATGTGGGCGTGGCCAAAATGTTTGAAAGTGGGTCACGCTCATATCTCAAGCGTGGTATGACGTATGGACCTGGGACCAACACCAAATGAGTCGACACTCGATGGAGATTCAAAATATGGGTCAAGATCACCGAGGTCACCCAGGGGTCAATGAGTGCATTTTTTATAATTGCTGGAAATCACATTTTTTTACCTCCAAATGCTTCCCCAAAATTCAGACGTGCATTTTTTCACGAAAAAAGTGGGCGTGTCCAAAAAATTTTGAAAGTAGGTCACGCTCATATCTCAGGCGTGGTGTGACGCATGGATCTGGAGCAAACACTAAATGAGTCGACACTCGATGGAGGTTCAAAAATATGGTTCAAGGTCACGGAAGTCACCTGGGGTCATTGGGTGCATTTTTTCAGAATTGCTGGAAATCACATTTTTTGACCCCTGAAGCATTCCTGGCATACACACATGCATTTTGACGTAAAAAAAAGTGGACGTGGCCAAAATCTTTGAAACTGGGTCACGCTCATATCTCAAGCATGGTATGACATATGGACCTGGGACCAACACCAAAATGAGTTGACACTCAATGGAGATTCAAAATATGGGTCAAGGTCACGAAGGTCATCCAGGGGTCATTGAGTGCATTTTTTATAATTGCTGGAAATCACATTCTTAACCCCCTAAAGCATTCCTGACGTGGACACATGCATTTTGACAAAAAAGTGGGCATTGCCAAAATTTTTGAAAGTGGGTCAGGCTCATATCTCAAGCATGGTATGACGTATGGACCTGGGACCAACACCAAATGAGTCAACACTCGATGGAGATTCAAAATATAGGTCAAGGTCATGGAGGTCACCAAGGGGTCATTAAGTGCATCTTTCATAATTGCTAGAAATCACATTTGTTGACCCCCTGAAGCATTCCTGACATACACACATGCATTTTGACGTAAAAAAGTGGGCGTGGCCAACATTTTTGAAAGTGGGTCACGCTCATCCCTCAAGGATGGTATGACACATAGACATGGGGACCAACACCAAATGAATCAACACTCCATAGAGGTTCACAATATGGACAAGGTCACTGAGGTCACTCAGGGATAACTGAGTGCATTTTTTAGTATTGCTGGGAATCACATTTTTGGACACCTAATGCATTCTCTTGACAAACCTTTTGAATGCTGTGCACATGTATGCCTTTTCTGATTTCTTAGAAGAATTGTTCTGATTCCATTATGAATATCTATAAATACTGTTTACGAAAATCCATTCCAGATTTGTGTAAAAATATGTTACTCCCAAAAATAACCCTCCATAAATTCTCTTTCTATATAGTTTTTTTTCCCAATAGATATTTTAACTCCTTTCGTACAAGCTTGAATTTACTGGATGCAGTAAATTCTATTTCTCTAGTATTAACATTATTTTCTATTTCAATGATTTTTGTCTGATGGATTCTTTACTATTCTACTGAAATTTGGCACATATGTAGAGCTTCATTAGAAGTTTCTCACCTGGATCATGGCATTTCTGAAGTTTCTTTTTCTGCCAAAACCGTGCAAAATGTCACAATGTTACGTTTTGCCACAATTCTCAAACAAGACCCAGGACGATTTGGCTGGAGCTTTCATTATATTTGTAGCATGACTTACTACACCTGACTCAATATGCTGTATTACCCACGTTGCTCCCTTTTGACCTCAAAATTCCGAGCAAAGTGCAATTTTGGAAAAACTGGTCAATTTTCACATGCAATTTCTCAACTCTGCGGCCACATTTTTTCAAAACGTTTCCTATGAGAAGTTTGAGCATTCATCCAAGAATAATTTGTCTGTTATACATTCTATTCAAAGTTTTAAGCTTAAACTCGTTTTCGAGCCTTGAATTCGAGTACCCTTAACTCGTTCATAAAAATGGCTCATTTTTAGTTCACTTTTCTTCCATTTACGAATGGTATATCGAAAAGTGATGCACATGTTCGTATTCACAATTACCTATCGAGCATATTTTCTGTTGTACGTTTGGTTGTAAAGTTTAACCATATGCCCATTCTGTTTGCATAAAGATATATCGATGCTGTCCAAAAAACTCACGCTTTTTCAGAATTTGGTACGATTAAGTGACAATTTACTCCATTCCTAATTGATTGAGTGCTGAATGTTTTCAATAGCTGCATGCAGCAGCCATAGTATGAAAACTTTTGTTTTATATGTGAGTATTAAAAGTTTAACTCTTAGCAGATTTGAGACTCTCATATGGGTACTGTCTGAATAATTGTGATTTTGGTAATATCTGAAAATTCTGTTGACATTCAGATTTACAGTTCAAGTCCAAGAAGATTTTCCTAGATAAGGTATATGCAAAGTTTAACCCAATCCCTATTTCGGATGCATAAAGATAGGTGCCGTGGAAAATAACTCCATTTTTCAGAATGTGTTAAGTTTAAGTCGCAATTTACTCCATTCCTAATTGATTGAATGCTGACTGTTGTCTATGGGTGCATGCGGCTAGCAAAGTATGACAACTTTTGTTTTACATGTTATTATTAAAAGTTTAATCCTTGGCAGATTTGAGAGTTCCCAAGTGGGTACTGTTGAAATAATTGTTATTTTCGTAAAATCAGTACCTGAATATTGGTAAGCATGCAGTGATCTTTCGGTCCTATATAAAGGTGTAAATAGTTAAAGTTGAACAGTTCATCAGACAGAAATAATGCCAAACTCTGCCGTTGACAGGTAAATAATGAATGGAAATTTCATTGCATTGAACCGTCCCCACGGTTTCCACGCGAGGCGTGGTGTTTTCCACGCGGTCAGAACACTCGATTTTATGCCCAAATGTCGGCCAGGTTACGTAGAACAAGTTCTGAAAATTGCAAGTCGCTGCCTTCAGCGGTCTGGACACAGTGAGCGTATGTCTGAAGTGCTATTTTAATGTCTTGTATGCAAATTCTCATTAATCTTTTCCCGCCAAAAACCTGCTCACCGCCCTTTTCTTTTCACTTTTAACTTCCGATGATTCTCAAAGGTTTCAAGGTTGCGATGGGATCTCTGGGTGCTGTTCTTAAAGAAACTACTTTGATTTACAGCCATCTCTCCGTCAGCCACGCTCTATTGTAACTTTTAAGTGGACCTACCCCAGAGAGGAGGGGGGGGGGGGGGGGTACCACGAGAGACTGTGCCCATTCCCGCCCTCTTCTTTCGCTCCGACTTGAAAAAGACCAAATTCAGAAAATTACCTCCTCTCTTCAAAAATGCTATATGTCAGCGAATTCTCCGCTGATTTCCACGAAATTTTCACTCAGCATTCATGAATAGTTGCTCCATCGGATGCCTGGAAAGGAGACACGAATTGTGCATTTCCTCAAGTCCAATTCGAAAAGAGCGTATGCGCATGCGCGTGAGGCTCCCATGGGCTATGCGCTCGGTTGTTGGATTTTTCAGTCACAGGTCAAGTTGGGCAGAGCTTCTAGAATGAACGTTGAAAATTTCGAGTCGCTGCTCCAAAAACTCTCTCCACAATCTACTGTACATGTAACGGAGTGTATACTTTTTATGACCTGCTGGCAGTACCAACCACCCTTCTAGTTTTATATCTTGTTATTATTAATAAACGTTTAACCCTTGGCAGATTTGAGACTTCTCCATTGCCCGCGTGGGGGCACGATGACGCCGTGTACTAAGGCGTACTGCACGTCGATGGTACACATGTCTTCAATCAATCTAACCCTGCCTGTGCTGCAGTGCGGAGTTACGATGTTGGAGAGATGACAGCTGCTCGTCGTTGCTCGGTGGTTCTCTACGGGTAATGCGGCTTCCTCCACCCGTAAAACTGTCACGGTCATGATTAGCCACTGTGCATAAATATGTGACCTTAAACATCAATAAATAAATAAATAATTTGAGACTTCTCTTATGGGTACATCTACGGTGTTTTCACCCGGCCACAGGACTCAAGAAAGATACTAAACTGTCGAGCGGGGATAGAACACATCCTCAGAATTTCAAGTGGCTGCCTTGGACGGTCTGGTTACAATTGGCGTATGTCCTTGTTATGCCCACAACGAATAGTCAGGGGGCATATTGTTTTACCTCTGTCTTTCCCTCTATCTTTCTGCATATAGGGTACGTGTATATTGTTTGTCCGTCTAACCTCTCTTATTAGCTCATCTTGACAAAGTCAAGCTGAGCTAATTTCATCCCTCTCTGTCCGTCGTCCGCCGTGCATCAACACATTTTTTGGTCTTCTCTTCCAAAGCCACTGGGCCAATTCAAGCGAAAGTTTGTGTGAGTGATGATTCCAAAGGGGCATTGCATTTTTGTTCAACTCAACATGCCCAGTCCCATAGGAAGGGAGTGGGAAAAATGCTCCAAAATTTTTTTAAAATCTTCTCAAGAACCAGTGTGTACAATGACTTGACATTTGCTATGGAACTTCCTTTGGGGAGTAGAATCAACTTTTTTCAAACGAAGTTCGTGAAGTAATATTTGGCTTTGTAATTGGAGGGATAAGATTTTTGACCCCGCCCAAAATTTCGATTTTCTTAACCGATGGTCCGGTATGAACCAAATTTGTTATGTGGTATTATTGGGTCATAAGTACTTGACCCATGCAAAAACAAAAAAAAAAAAAAATTCCCGCATCCCATGGGAACCCTGGGAGCTAAAATTAGAAATATTTTCAAACGTCCATATTTCCCAAATCACACGGAACAGAGAGCTGTTATTTGGTATGAAGTATCCTTAGGACCAGTGGAATTGAATGGTTAAAAATTGCCATCGGTTATGTTAGGGTGTTCTGTATTGGGCATCGAAAAAAGTGCCGAGTCAGCATATTTGCAAAAATTAAAAAAAATCTTTTTCTCCAGAACCAATCATCAGAATCTTTTGATATTTGGTATACCGCATTCATAGGGGAGGGGGGGGGGGGGGGGGGTCATATGCAAGTTTGTTGAAATAAAAAAGCTCATTGGTTGATATTTGGGCTCACTATAGGAGCCCGAATTTTTAACATAGGGTTATATGGGGAATATTCTTTAAAAATCTTCTTCTTCAGAACCACCAGTCAGAATCTCTTTCTCTTGATGTTTGGTATGCATCATTGTTACGAGGGTCAGATTCAAGATTGTTCAAACCAAGTCCCTAGGTTGATATTTGGGCTTCCTACAGAAGCACAAATTTTAACTTTGTTCAATATGGGGGGGGGGGGGGGGGGAAGGGGGGGGGGAGTAATTTCTTCTTCAGAACCACCAGTCAGAATGCTTTCATATTTGGTATGCAACATGGGGGTCAGATTCAAGTTTGTTCAAATCAGATCCCTAGGTATATATTTGGGCTCGCTATGGTAGCCCAATTTTTTTACTTAGTGCAATATGTGGCAATTTCTTTTAAAATCTTCTTCTTCAGATCTACCAGTCGGAATGCTTTCATATTTGGTATACAGCATCTCTAGAGGGGGGGGGGGGGGGGGGGGCAGATTCCAGTTTGTTCAATTCGAGTGCCTGGGTTAATATTGGGGTTCCATATGGGAACATGAAATTTAACTTAGTACAATATGAGGGGATTTCTTCAAAAATCTTCTTATTCAGATCCACTACCACTAGTCAGAATGCTTTCATATTTGGTATACAACATCTCTAGGGGAGGGGGGGGGGGGGGGTCAGATTCAAGTTTGTTCAAATCGGATCCATAAGTTAATATTTGGGCTCGCTATGGTAGCCCAAATTTTAACTTGATGCAATATGAAGAAATTTCTTTAAAATTTCTGTTCTTCAGATCCAACAGTAAGAATGCTTTCATATTTGGTACACAACATCTCTAGGGATGTCAGATTCAACTGTGTTCAAATTGAGAGCTTGTGTTAATATTTGGGCTCCCTATGGAATTGGCCGTCTTGCTGAAGAATTAAAAATTTTGTATTCAGTACCCTCTAGAGGTGTGTAACTAAGATTAATCCACAAAGGTTGTATCAAGGGGCTTCATTGGGGAGCTCAACATTTTACTTTATGACCAACTGAAGAAAAGGCATGATGCCCGTATTATTTTTGTTTCTCCTGAGGGACTCAAGAATTGAGAGTGTGTAGCCTATGGAGATGGCTTGTTTAATGTGCTCATTCTTGGACTCTGTTTAAATTGTGTTCTGTTCAAGATGAGCGCTTCAGGCCCCGTGAGGCCTCTTGTAATTTTCAAGGTATTACTTTTTTTATTTCACAGGATGTTTCTACATTTTCCAGATGTGTGCGTATTGTCAGAATTTTGACTTGCTTCAATATTTTACAAAACTACTGGTTGTTAAACTTAGTCCATTTTTAACTCAACTTTGGCGAAGCCAAATTCGAGGTATTGTCATGGCCCGTCGTCTGTCTGTCCGTCTGTCGTGCCGTACACATGGCTCAGGCTAGAGGCCGTATTTACGAAACAAAACTTCTTGGGTACCTTTGTTGTCACTGTGAAACGAGAACAAGTGTTTTGGGGCCCGGTCCGAAATTCAAGATGGCCACTGGCAGCCATTCTGTACAAAATTAGGTGCAATCAGATTTTTTTTAGCGCAGAACTTCCATATGAAAGCTCTGATTTGAATAATTTTTTGTATGAATGTTTATTATCATGGAATACATCCCATATAACACTTTTTTTTCTCGTGTGTAAATTATGCAAATTAGACTAACTTTTAATTTAATTAGCGTTATTTTCAGCACTGTAAGTGCAAATACCAATACGGCTCGGGCAAGAGGGCGTATTTATGAACCGATCCTTACGAAACTTCTTGGGTACCTTTGTTATTACCGTCGGACGAGAACGAGTGTTTTGGGGTCCGTTCTGAAATTCAAGATGGCCGCTGGCAGCCATTTTGTACAAAATTAGGTACAATCAGATTTTTGCGCCGAACTTCCAAATGAAAGCGCTGATTTGAATAATTTTTGTGTGTGAATGTTTAGTACCGTGGGATAGATCACATATAATACGGTTCTTTTTCCTCGTACATAAATTATACCAATTAGACTAACTTTGATCTATTTAATGTTACTTTCAGCACTGTAACTGCAAATGCCAATACGGCTCGGGCTAGAGGTTGTATTTATGAACTGATCTTTACGAAACTTCTTGGGTACCTTTGTTATCACCGTGGGACGAGAACTAGTGGTTTTGGGTGCAGTCTGAAATTCAAGATGGCCACCAGCAGCCATTTTGTACATTAGTTAGTGCATCAGTTTTTTGTACAGAACTTATGTATGAAAGTTCTGATTTGAATAAATTTTTGTATGAATCTTTAGTATCATGGGATACATCACATAGTATGGGTTTGTTTTTCTAGAGCAGAAATTATGCAAATTGGATGAACTTTTGATTTATTCAGTGCTACTAATACACAGTAAGTGCACGTGTCAACACGACTCGGGCTGGAGGCTGAATTTATGAACCGATCTTCACAAAACTCCTTGGATACCTTTGTTATCACCTTAGGACGATAACAAGTGTTTCTGGGTGCGGTCCAAAATTCAAGATGGCTGGCAGTGGCCATTTTGTACCGAAATTAGGTCCAACAGTTTTTTATTTGTACACAACTTCTATACGGCACAGACTGGAGGCTGTATTTATGACCCGATCTTTACGAAACTTCTTGGGTACCTTTTGTTATCATCGTGGTATGAGAACGAGTGTTTTGGGGTGCGGTCCAAAATTCAATATAGCCGCCAGCAGCCATTTTGTACCAAAGTTAGTGCAATCAGTTTTTTGTACAGAACTTCTGTATGAAAGTTCTGATTTGAATAATTTTTTGTAGGAATGTTTAGTAACATGGAATACATCACATATAATACGGGGTTTTTTTTCTCGTGCGGAAATTATGCAAATTAGATGAACTTTGATTTGTTCAGTGTTACTTATACACAGTAAGCGCATATGTTAATACGGTTCGGGCTAGAGTCTGTATTTATGAACCGATCTTCACAAAACTTCATGGGGTACCTTTGTTATCACCCTGTGACTGGAATGAGTGTATTTGGGTGTCTTTGTTATCACTGTGCTATGAGAACAAATATTTTTGGGTTCAGTCAGACCCACTCTGGGACTCAAAGATTTCCTTTTAAGCCCCCCCCCCCCCGACTAAAGTCGGGTGGCATATAGTGATTGAAGTGTGCTTGTGTCCGTCCGTGTGTGTGTCCATGTGTGTGTGTGCCCGAGCCAATAACTCGAAGACTGTTAGGGCCACAGTCATCAAACTTCACACAGTTATAAAGGACCATGGGAGGATGTGCCACACACCATAGCCGGTTTTTTTAGTTATAAAGTAGTTTTTGCTCATACTTCAGGCTTGGTGTGACCTATAGAAATACTACATATACCAAATGAGTTGAAACTTGCTGTAGGTTCAAAATGTGGTCCACCTCTATGCGGTCAAGAGATGTCACTAAATGCATATTTTTTGCGACCTATTAGGAAAGTCACTTTATACCAATTAATGCAATTCTGAAGATTATATGTGTATCTCATCATTCAAATGGCAGCGGCAGTAATGTCAATTTCTCATTCCTTGCCCGAACCCTATAAATGGTGTGCACATTTATGCCTTTTCGGGTTTCTTAGAAAAATTGTTCTGATTCCTGTATGAATATTTTCTCCATGAATTAATTTCACAAAAAGCAGTTAGGGAGTAAGCTGTGACTGTCACATACAATAACACGATCTGTTTATTTAATCTCATTGTACAGAATTAATTCCCAAACCAAGTTAATATAAAAACAAACAACTTGATCATGAAGAATTCCACATGTAATTGTAAAACTACACTGAAGATTTGTTATTGAAACTTATCACAAAACTGCCAGGATGCCGGTAAAAGATGCAATACTGACACAGTTGACTGTACTGTTAACAGTGTTAGTGCCATGACTGTTTAAAATAAATTTATTAGAGAAGTTCTAGTTTTATGTATGCCTTGTTTAGGTCCTTTCGTCAAAAATTCTTAGTAGGTGATAATTGCGGATTCAGTACCACTTTGTACATGTACCGTACACGTACATGGTGCGTTTACCATCGTAGGATTCAGTGTTAAATCGCCGATACGTTCGCAAAAAATGTCATTTTTTCATGGTGGTCCAGAATCCGCTGTTATTTTGAGACTCCTAGATCGCACTTTTAATGTTCAAATACCCGTTGGCGAACGTGTCGAATGTACACGTTTTTCAAAAAAGTGAAAAATGTATGAAATTGTACATTTTTCACTTTTTTTTTTTTACTTAAAAATTTTTGTCGACGTTCCCATCGCGGATCAGACCATCGATCCATCGTTGGTGAACGCGAGCAAAAAACGCTTTGTGGATTCTGGACCAGCATCAAAAAACGGTTTGCGGATTCTGGACCAGTGGTCCAGAATCCACAAACGGCTTTTGAGGCTCTGAAGGTGGTCACGTGACCTGCTAATTAACCAATCAGATTGCTTGATTCTCATAAACTTAATCATACAAAGTTATCTCCCTCATCGTGGGGATGGGGGGTCACACCCATCAGAAAAATCGAAGTTTCGAGAAGGTGGTCACTTGACCTATCAAATTGAAGGTTGAGGAAATAAAAAAAGTGATTGATATATAGGAGAGAAAAAAAAATATAAATAAATTAGTTATTTAAAAATAAATATAGCAAATCGAATAGATAATAAAAATACGTAAATCATGAGCGCTTCCCAGATTATTAGAGCAAGGGTTCTTTTAAAAATGCTGATGAGAGCCTACGCATTCTACGTGAACGAACAAATAGGTCGCCTCTTGTTAGAACGATGTCGGGATCACCTAGACTTCGATCATGAGAATCATTCGTGTCTGACGATGGAAAGGGAAGATATGGTCGTCAAGTATTTCGAACCGGCGTTCGAACACGTTCAAATCGACGAAGTGATCGCATTTTGGAAGAGATTACTCTTCTGTAAGGATCGAAGCAAGACCACAGTTTCGGAAGAACTGAATTTGGCGTGTAGTAGAAGTCTGACTTTAGAAGACAAGGGATGCATCATGAAATTATTGTTCAATGAAGCATACGTCTAAGTTTTCTCGTTGATATAAAAATAAGGGAGAATAGAAAATAAAAATAAATACAAACATAAATTTTTTATCTAATATTAGAAAGAAAAAAAACACAAAAATGAGAACCAGAAATAAATTGTATCCGACGTTAGATGACGACGAGGATGAGAAGCCAAATGGCGTTTTGCCGATGGCACCATCGCTAGAAGAAAAAGAAAGAGGAGAGAGGTATCGCATCGATCAAATCAGTAGAATCCAAGCATATCTAACTCGAGAAAGAGATTCTCGTCATTCTCTCAAGAAGAAGTATTCGCGTTTCGTGAAATTCGTCAACACAATTGACATGACACTCATCACAATTTCCATGGGTTTACACGCAGCCAGCATCGGATTGTTGTCAATCACGGTCGGCATTCCGATCATGTTGACCGTAGAAGGAGTGGCTCTCGCCACCAGATTGTTTAGCACGCTCGGAAACTTTTTGAGTAGGAAATTATATCTGAAGGCGAGGAAACACGACAAGATTCGTGTCTTGGCTGACTCCAAGATCGACACAATATCCGAAATGATCTCGATGGCGTTGAAAGACGGTAGGATATCGGACGGAGAATACTTTGCGATATTGGGTGAGAAAATGAAATAGGAAGCCATGAAAGAAGCTGTGAGAATCAAGACTCGTCAGATCATCAAAGAAGAGATGAAGGATTCTCTCGTGGAAAAGGGGAGGAAAGAGGCTAGGGAGGAATTCAGTAAGATGATAGAACTCAAGAGCAGCGATTAAAAAAAAAAAATATATATATAATAAGAACAATCAACGTCGAAACTCAAGATCTATTCGTCCATCCTAGCGAGAGTTACATAGTGGTGCAGGGACGTCTCACCAAGGAAGATGGGAGCGACTACGCCAACAACGACATGGTTACTCTAGCCAATAATGGCATCATGCATCTATTCAGTAATATAAAATACATGCTATCCAGACAAGAGATAGAATCTGTGTTTCATCCCGGTCAGGCCACCACGATGTTCGGACTCTTGATGTAACCTGATGATTTTTCGAAATCCAGAGGACTTAATCAGTTGTGGGTGAACGACACCGTCGGCCCTGCTAGCGCCGGCGCCGCCGCGATTTTCGACTACGTCGTCAAGACGTCCAGACCTAAAGGAACGTTTTCATTCAGGATACCTTTGAAACACATCTTTGCGGACGATTACAACAAGATCATGTACGGATTCAAACACAATCTGATGTTGATTCGAAAAGGAAACGACGACGCAATAGTGAGACTCACGGCGACCGATGTGGGTAAGATAACTCTACACAAGATATCGTGGTTCGTTCTGCACGTGGAGCCTTCGATAATGGAAAAAGCGCGTCTCTACAAGATCATAGAATCCAAGAGTAAATTACCCGTGGGATTTAGAATGAGACAGTGCGACATGGCTAGCATTCCTCTCTCCACGAATCACTTTGATTGGAGATTGATGGTGAAATCCGCTTCCGAGAGACCGCGTTTCATCGTGGTTGCGTTTCAGACCGATAGAGACGGGTCTCAGTAAAAGAATGCATCGCTGTTCGATCACTGCCATTTGAGAAACATGGAAGTGTTTCTGTACGCCACGAGATATCCAGCAATCGATTACAATGCATCGTTCGACAAGAACGATTTCTGCAGACTGTACGGTGATGCCGCTGATTTTAGAAAGAAGTATCATGGTCTAGACGAATTGATGAGCAACCCTAACATATCTCCCGGTGAATACAAGTCGATGTATCCCATGTTCGTATTCGACGTCAGTAAACAGAGTGAATGACTCAAGAGTAGCGTCTTAGATATTCAGATCAAGATGCAATTCGATAGGAACATGCCGAGAAAAACCGAAGCCTTCGCCCTGGTCCTGTCGGACAGAGAATTACAATTCGAATCGGACGGAAATAAGATGTCGATCATTCGATGAGAGACGTGTGTGAAAAAAAAATAAAACAAAAATAAAAAAAGTAATGAGTAATAACTAAAAAAACAAAAAAAAAATAAAAGTAATGAGATCTAGAGAGATTGAACATCTTTCTAAATCTCATTACTTTTTTTTTGTTTTTAATAATCACACATTATTATTTTTTTTAATTAATTATTTTCCATGCATTCACTGTTTGTTCAAAGGAACTAGTTCAATCAGTAGACTCACCACGGAAGTATCGGCTTCGGGATTATTGGTTTTTGTAACGAAATTAATCCTGTCTCCGGTGTTCACTTTGAGAGGCGTGCCGAACGTGCTAACATTTGTGTGTTGATTCTCAGTCTTTTCGACGCTGTATCTCTTATCACTCTCTACTCCATTCACCATGAGATTGACAACCGCCCTGTTATTCAAATCCGAGGAAGCCAGACTCATTCGAAGGATTTCACCTCCCAACGGCATGGGATATCCCACCTGACCATGTTTCAATCGGCTACCTCCATTTCCGAAAGACCACTCAGCTTTTCACTCATCTAAGGTGCCGGCCTCCTCGGCCCACACGGTGATCAATTGTCTAGCATATTTGACTTTCTCCACCACCGAAATCAGGGTGCAGGCATCCGTCATGTTCACGGGATCTGGTAGATTCGTGAGCGCATGTCCACCCATGTCTAGTTTACCTTCCATGATGTCACCCTTTCTCCAGACCGAGTTGTCATCCATGTACTTCGTGCTGACTGCGCTGGAATCGAATTCGGGATCGTGACTGAGTCCGAATAAATTCTCACTGTTCATGTCGATACCACCCTCCATGGTTCTGCCAGATTGTTTGTTCAGGTAGAGCTCATCGACTTGCGATTGTAGGTATTCTTGTGATCGTATCATGGCAGAATCTACGTAGCCCTTGTTGACCACGGTTGAGTCCGCATCCATGTCGTCGACCTTCAACAGATTCAATATCTTGTTGAATCCCGCATTCAGATCCGATTTCATTTCTCGTCTGTCAGACTTTCTCTGTTCCAGATCTACGTAGTGTTTGGTTGCCACATCCTTGGGATTCGTGGAAGTGGCCACATTCGTTATCTTGTTAGAACTGGCATTCAATTCCGACTACATCATTTTCTGAACGTATCTATTTCTCAGGTGTTTGCTGAATCTCGCGTGAGAGTCGTCTGCATATTTCTTGGCCACGGCATCCATGGGATCTATGGGATTTGTGACGTTCACCAAACAATTAGATTTCAGATCGAGATCGTCAGTCATGGTTTATCCACGTCATTATCTAGCATGATTCGTTCAAAATCGGCATTGCCCCTGTCGACGTATTTTTTAGTCGCAGCATCTGCGAGATTTATTGGCTCGGGAAGATTGTAGAGCTTCTTATCGTTCATGTTCAAAGGTTCCTCTCGAGGTTCATATCTCCGAACGTAACGTTCGTCCAAGTTGGCAATGTCGTAACTACCGTCAACTTCGAGCGTCTTCCTCTTCCTTTTTAGGTTGACTTTTTCGTCGACACTTCTACCAAATTTATCGACTGGCATGTTGTTTTGAGATTTTTTGTTTTTAAAAAAATATATTTCAGAACGCAGTTTATTAAAAAATGAATTATTTTATTTTTATTTTTCGTTTTTATTTGATTAAAATTTTTTAAAATAATTTTTTATCTTTATATACTATAAAAAAAAAATCTCTCTCTATTGTAAATCATTGAGAATGTCTTGAAACCGATCTCCTTCAGACCATCTCTTGAGAACGTAGAGACACAGGTGACTGCGAAACACTTGATCTGGTGATGGCACTCGTTCCGTGTTGCAACGAACCATCGATTTGTTGAAATAGTTCTTTATTTCTTTCGGCGGTGAGATTCTGTAGCTGTCGAAATAATAATTCTTCTTCCCGTTCTTGAACCACACCACCCAGTGAGTGCCTTCACCAGATAAATCGTCTAGATTAAAAATTCCACATTCCGATTGTCGAGGTCTTCTCTTCGGCAAGGCATCTCTAGAAAACACGGCTAGAAAATCTTTGATTTTCAAATCCTTCACCGCATTCGACAGATCGATGTTGGATAGGGGTTCATTAGGTAAGACGACACCTTCCAAGGATATCTCTATTTTCTTATTCATAAATGCGTATATATTTTTTTTTTATTTATTTATTTTATTATAATTCACTAAAATGACGTTATTTTTTTTTTCTTTTTTTCTTTTTCTTTTTAAACTAACTCTCTCGATGTCTCTATCGATTTCCATAATCTTGAAGCCATATAATTCCTCTTGATTTTCTGGAATCCTATCATCCTTAATCATATCTGGAATCCAACCATCCTCAATCATATCTGAAATCCTATCATCTAAAGTCCAATGTCCGAGTGCCAAAGTGCTTATTTTATCGTCTAACACGAATCTCTTATCATCATCGGCTGTCAGCGAAATCTTGTTGACTATTTCGATATACAAGTTGTGATTTTCGCTTCGAATCAATTTCATAGTCTTATACACCAGACCACTTCCTAACAGACAATCTTTATACTCTTGGAAAGAGATGTTTTTCTTCATCACGCATGCTTTAACCCCTTTGCGCTTCTTGATCCCTTCATCTTCTAGACGATAAGCATACAGTTTGGGTCTCAAGCCCACGAATTCGACGATTTGTTTACCGCTGCTCTCGTCCTTAAATTTACCCAACACCTTCTTGTTGTCGTTCGATTGAATGTTGGACGGGTGATCGACAGGATAATTGCTCGTGTCGAACGTGCCACATCAGGAGATATATCTCGGTAGATGTCTTTCATCTCTATCTCATAAACTAAACTGTCCGTGTCGGTGAACAGTAGTTTGGCTTTATCACCAAATTTTCGTTTGACGTAATCGTAGTGAAACTCATACATCAATCGCTTGCTGATATCTAAGGTGATCGGCCCGAGATAATATGGTTTGTTGAACTTCAGGTGCGTCTTTTGCATGTGAACGGCCACTAGATTTTCGTTGAATATGGTTCGGTGTTTGTAATTGGGTTTCGCCACTAATTTTTTAGCTCTTTTCTCAGACGTGACGAGTCGAACGTCGGTTCTCTTCCTGATGTTTTCCATCAATTTACCGTACACGCAGTTGTTCATGAGTTTGAAGAAATTTTTTTCGAAATCGTTCTCGGCTCGAATTCTGAGATTCGTGTTGAGATTGATGTATATTTTTATCCAAGGCTCTTCGTCGAATCGAATGATGCGATGTATGTCGACTAATTTCGTCCCATAATCGACATATTGTTTCAAATTCTCACTGTAGACGACGTAGTTACGTTTGTTAAATAAATTGGGAATGAGTTTTTCCTCATCTCCTTCGTTCGGTTCCATTCGTTCAGGAGCCAGCGTATAATCGTTGTGTAGATCGTGTAATTCTTCCGGATAGTTCAAATCGACTTCTAAAATGCAAGGATAGTCTCTCCATTTTTGCATCTCTTCCTGTTCCGTCACCCATTCGAAATTTCCAATCGGTAAAGGATGACTCACAGCCCAACCGATTATTAGCGTCCCAATACTGTATGTATTTATTCGACCGTTTCAAATCGAAACCTTCTTTCATGTAGGGATAGTTAGCTTCAGAATATCTGTGGGAGATCATCGAGATGCCACCTCTCGCAGCCCTTTCGCACATGTCTACATCAGATAATAATTCCAATTGGACTTCGGTGGTCTTCAACAGAGCATCCCACGCCAGACCGGGTGTGGTAAAATACCAAGTGGGATCCAGATCGTAATTTCAACGACAGACGTCTCGAAAATTTTTGAACACGTCTGCCAAGAGCAGAACGTCGGTCTTCAGATAGAGATCGTGATAATCTCTCATGGTTTTCATATCAAATGATTTCCACACGTTTTTGGCGTGTTCGTAATTCTCGTCGGAAATGTCGGATTCATATAATTTCGAATAAAAATCTTCTTTCGAAGGTAGTGCGGTGTCATCGAATCTCTTTAGATCGTTCATGTAATCGTAAGGATAGACTCCTTTCCTCAACATGACGTCTACTCGTTCTCCGAAATGTTCGCTCGTTATTTTAAATTCATCCTTGCTCATGTTATCGACTAATTTTTCCAGAGCGGTCAACATGAATTTAAAACTGTCGATGAAACGTATGCCTCTATGAATGAATTTCGTTTTTTCTTTCAACGTCTCTCCATCAATTACTCTTTTCTTCTCCATGAGCTTCCATTTCGTGAATGAAATGTATCTTTCTTCGCTGTTCGCGATGCAATTTAATTCTTCGTGGGAGGTGCCGAGATTTTTTATGAACAGATGACTGTCGTAACCCGAGAGATTGTGAAATATCACCGGATAGAAAACTGCATCTTGATATTTTAAATTACACTTGCTGTGAGTGGGACTGCGATACAGACCCGTGTAATGATCGTGGTTTCTGACCTTCTTATTTTCCTCTGAATTCTCATCGAAAGATTGTCTGCATATGTGACATTTGGTGGCTCTGTTATTTTCGTCCTGCTGCTCTCGCATGATGATCATTTTTGCTGGAGTTTTGAATTTATCGTATAACATTTGAATTTTGGATTCTAACTCTTCCACGAACCTTTGAGCCACGTCGTCGTCTTCGCACTGTTTCATGTAGGTGAAGGGACCCATGTCGTGTTGCGAGTCGAAAGCGCATTTCACATAAATGCAATAACCCAAAGGCGTGTGTTTTTGATATCTTTCGACATAACTTTGAAGAGCGTTGGGTTGGCAGGAACTCATTTTCATGGTGAAGCATTCGAAATCGGTGTACACGACGAATGGTACTTTTAACCTTCTATTGCGATTTTCAAACTTCACGATGGTGTTGGGTTTGGGCATTTCAATGGCGACACCTTGATTTTCATTGCAATATTCCTGATGTTTTGCTAACGATTTTTCGCTGCAAAACGCGTTCATGCAGTTGCAACATAAACATATCTTTCCTTTATGTTTATTATTTTGTCTCGACAGTAATCGGCAATTGTAATGGTGACAATTGACAGTAATAATGACAATTGTCACCATTCGAAATCAATAATAAAATAATCGTCTTTTCTCTTTCGAGATACGAAGTCTGTCTGAGAGGATAGATCATTCGTTTTTCATCGTCGTATCTCAAGACGTTCACCGCTACGGTGGGATTTTGAGCTTCGAAATGTTTGATGTGTTTTAACTGCATTGGAAAAGTCACTCCAGTCCAATCGAGATTTTTAGAAGTCTCCTCGTAACGAGAAACTCTATCGGAGTGAATTTTGACAGGGTATAAAGCAGAAGTGACTGCCCATTTAAAACACTGATCATCTTTATTTCTCACATTGACCACAGAGTGTTTTTTAGCTAAGAAATACGGTAATTCCACGTAGGAAGATCCTTTCAACAAATCGTTTTTAGTTATATGAATTTCGAGTTTCAACACTTCATCGAACATCCAATTACTACCTTCATGTTGATAATTCGCGAGAGACGTCAACATCTTGTCTTTCATCTTTTCGAAAATGTCTGATAAATCTGAACCTCGAAATACGGGTTCGACGTTAGATCTAAAATATGCATTTTTTATGATGCTCTCGCCAGACTTCACGTCGATTTTATTCATCACGCAATGGAGTATCATCTTAATTTTTTGTCCCACGTTCATGTGTTCGCAAAACAAATCCAATACTTTTTTCTTCACCCGTTCCATGAACAATTTCGGATCAATTTTCTTGAACGAAGGAACCACATCGAAAGTTTTAAAAACGCCTTTGCTCACACTCTCCCATTCTACAGGCTTCAATTGGAATAGTTCCATAACCAACCGTGCTACATATTCTTCTCCTTTCCCTTCATCAATTGCTCGTTGAATTTCGCTCGATATATCTCGTTTGTCTAGAATCTGAAGTGCATCACTCGTTTTCGTTTTAGTTTTTCTTTTCTTTTCTTTTGAAACTTGAAGTTCTTCAACGGCTTTTCATTTAGTCGTCTTCTTATTTTTCACAATCGAAATGTTTTTGGTTTTTCTCGACGTCGGCATTTCGATTCCTTTTACTATCTTTTTCTTCTTCTCATTTTTCACAACCGATGCATTTTTTGACGTCGTTGCTATCGACATTTCGTTTGCCTTTCTAGCGTTTCGCAAATGTTCCTGTATGACTTCAATTTTTTTTGATTTAGTTCTATGATTTCTGAAATGTGGAATTTTTAATAGTTTACAAATCTCGTTTAACTGAGGTATGGTTTTCTCATTTAAATTTTCTATTTTTTTATTTGTTTGCTCCATTTGTAAGAATATTTTTTTTTTTGAATTTTGTATTTAAATAATTTGTTAAAAAAGTTTTGTTTTTTTTACTCTTCATATATAAAAAAGATTTTAATTTTAATTTTTTTCTTTAAATAAGAAAATTTTTTTTTGATGAAATTAATTCAATTTTTATGTTCCTTAACGTAAAAAAAATTGAATTAATACGAGAAAAAAAAGATGTTGAAATTAAAATTTTTATTTTATATATAAAGAGAAAAAAAAACTTTTACAAAAAAAAATTTTTACATTAAAGAAAATTAAAAAAAAATACTTTTTTTTTATATATATATAAAGAGCAAAAAAAAACAAACTTTTTAACAAATTATTATTTAAATACAAAATTTAAAAATATATATTATTTGCAATAATTCATAAAACAAAAAAAAACAAATAATCGATCATGACAACAACACCTAAAAGATGCAAATTGAAATTGAAACGAGTCGACACGTATAAGAAATTTGGTTCTAAAATCTATAGATTACAACGACACGATCCCATCGAATTGAACGAGGTCGAGACAAAGGGCTTAGAGTATAAATACGACAAATATAGCATGCCTTTGAAATTGGACGAAGCCACGCTTGATTTGTTTTATGAGTACGAAAGCGATCTGCAGAATATCGTCATCGCCAAAGATAGAGAATTCGACAAGGACGATTTGTCATTGCCCTATGGAAGTTACATATTTCCAAACATCTCACTTGAACTCGTGAACAAATCGGGTGGTGAGAGCGCGTTGACCAAAGTAAAAAAGCTCAAAAAAGTAAAGATAAACATTCAACACATTTGCAAAAAAGGAGAAAACACGAGTGTCAACATGCTAATTTGAAAATACGTGACACGTAATGGTGCACACCCAATATTGGTAATTTCGGTAAACATTGCAGGCCACAAGCAAGATTTTTCAGGAAAGAGATGGTATATATCGCAGAAATAGCAGCGGTTATGTGAAATATAACAATTTGCCAAAACGTGTTGTACAGCGACATGCAATAAACACAGAACCACACATGTATGTTCATATGTTAATGTGGCGACAAATATGGCAATCGAGAAATTTTGAAAGCGTGCGGAAGGATCAAACTTCAGACAAGCTATAGTAAAACAAACCTTCATTTTTTAAACTGACGAAAGATCATAATTCAATGGCAAATAGATTCATTAGGGTTTAACAACACTTTCAAAAACCATGGCTATATTATAAGCGGGATTCTACGTCAATTTCAATAACTAAGGTTATTATATCACGTTGTTAGTTCCCAAGATCCTTCCCATCCTTCAATACCTAGACGAGCAAAATAGTCGTACGTGGAGTCACTCGTTCAGCCAATTACTCTATGGCTCATTTGTTCGATGGGATTCTGGTCGTTCGAGCAATCTGAGAGGGTTAGCAAGCCTGCACTAGTGCTAGTGATGGTACAAGGCCGCAAGAGTGGAAGAAGACTGCGGGATTTGGTGACTACTGTAAAATCTAATTATAGGACAGACGACGGCAATATTGGGAAAATCAGTAATTGTGGTGTTGGAGATATGAAGATCATGGAGAGGTCTAGAACTGGGCAGATGCTAGGAGCTAAATTATCATCAGGTATATATAGTACTGCATCATCATGTCATAGGTATCCCCCTATACCCCGATGAGCATTAAGAGCCGTAAAAGAAATCGCTCTTTCGATACTCATCTGCTCAATGGGATTTGAGTCGTTCGAGTAGTGACTTTTTCAGTAACTGCTCAAAAGCTTATTTGCTCGATAAGATTCGAGTCGTTCGAATAATACCTAATCCTGCTTGATTGTATTTTGGGTTTGAGGATCATAGAGGACTTCGTTATACACAGGAAAGGCAAAAACAGAGACGGCCAAGACAAAATAGTCTGCTGGGATAGGCAGAAATGGGGCCAGTAAAAGGCAAAACAGGCCAGGAAATAGGATAAACCACAGAAATATCGGGATAGATAAAATACCGAGACTATGGTGCACATCCGAAACAATAAAGTTAATCTTATACAAATGAATGCGTCTATTGTTGGGCAAAAATAAGAATTCTAGGGGACAACAGATAGAAACCGAATATTTAGTGGGAAATCCGCACTAGTAAAAGAACTGTTGGATTTATTTGGGTAATTTTACAAAGTATTCGAACAAATACAATTACTCATACCAGGAAACGCATCTTAAAGCACCGTATGCTACTCTTTTAAGCCCAGTATTGAGGAATCCGTGCCAAATAAAGTTGTTTTGATGGTTTAGAGAGATTGGCTGGATGTTTGTGGTAATTCGATGTATTCTAGTTCACTTCAATTTATCCACATGAGACCTCTCATCATTCATCTAGCACTACGTGCGACTATTATAAACCCTAGGTCGGGGTTTTCTAAGTCCGTCTCGGTAGTTTTGGATTATTAAGAGGGATTGTCGGGTTGTTTGCTGTAATTAAAATTACTCCTATTCAATCGAACACACCCTCCGAACCCGCCCCTTTCCTACTAGAAGGTTTTGGGTCACATAGCAACCATGTGCTACCATAGAAACCAAGATGGCAGCCTCAGATATACAAAATGGACGACGTACACTCGTCTCACCTCAACAAAACGCGCTGCACATGCACACTAGGACCACGTATCACTATGGGGATGTTGTCATAAGATGGCGCTCACGCACGCTAACATGACAACCAAAAAAGAAGTGACTGGGCCATGTGCATATGACGTCACATGAGATCCGGCCAATGTGGTCGATCGGGTACATGATCTACTACTAACATCAAACCGAGAGATCCACGGTTCGATCCCCAGCAGGGGTAACTGCGTTGTGTCATTGGGCAAGGCACTTAATCACGATTGCTCAAGTGGGGGCATGGTGGCATAGCCATTGGGGCGTTCTGGGGGCACACCCCCCCCCCCACAAAACAAAACAAATTCCGATAGGATCACCGATCCAATGTCGAGTTGTGACAGTACAAAAGTGGGTTTAATCATTATCATCTTATCATCCGGAAATTAATTGTTTACAATTTACTATGTGAAGGGTCACTGTGACCTTGACCTTTGACCTACTGATTCCAAAATAAATAGGGCTCTTTCTTGCAATAATGCCAACCTACCTATGAAGTTTCATGAACGTGGGTGGAACCATTGTCAAATTATCATCTGGAAACCAATTGTTCACGATTTATGTTCAAGGTCACTGTGACCTTGACCTTTGACCTAGCGAGACCAAGATAAATAGGTGTCTTCTACTCGCCTAGGCCAACCTACCTATGAAGTTTCATGAATGTGGCTTCAACCATAGTCAAGTTAGCATCCGGAAACCAATTGTTTACAATTTACTATGTTGAAGGTCACTGTGACCTTGACCTTTCACCTAGCAAGTCCAAAATAAATAGGGTTCTTCATCTCACTGATGCCATCCTACCTATGAAGTGTTATGAACGTGGGTCGAACCATTATCAAGTTATCATCCGGAAACCAATTGTTCTGATTTACTATGTTCAGGGTCACTGGAACTTTGACCTTTGACCTAGTGAGTCCAAAATAATAGGGTTTTTCCTCTCATGAACGCCAACCATTACCTACGTATGAAGTTTCATGAATGTGAGTTTAACTATAGACAAGTTATCATCCGGAAACCAATTGTTTACAATTTACTATGTTCATGGTCACTGTGACCTTGACCTTTGACCAAGCAAGTCCAAAATAAATAGGGTTCTTCCACTCACCGATGCGAACCTACCTATGGAATTTCATGACGTGGGTCGAACCATTATCAAGTTATCATCCGGAAACCAACTCGAGCTTTGACTTCGTCACAACTTGACTAAATAAGAGGCCCCAAGGGGCTGTAATCGCTCACCTGCCAAAGTGGTTCAAAGAAGTATTTGGGGTCACATTCAGTTATACATAGTTCATCAACTCTACAAAGGAATGAAGTCATAAAAGGCAAATTTTATGGAAAAACACAAAGGAATCGATTTGAACAAACCTAACATGCTCCCCATGCCACCCCCACCCCGCCCATAGAGAGCCCAAATAATAAGTCAGGGACTCAAATTGAACAAACTTGACCCGGATCCCCCATGAGATGTTATATACCAAATACGAAAGAATTCTGGCCGGTGGATCTGAAGAAAGGGGTTTTACATGTAAAAGAAATGGCCTCACATTGCATTAAGTTAAACTTTGGGCTCAAACAGGGAGCCAAAATATTTACCCAGGTAACCAATTTGAACAAAACTGAAACTGCCCCACCACAAGATGCTGCATACCAGATAGGAATGGATTCTGACTGGTGAATCTGAAGAAAAAAATTTTGAAGAAATTCCCTCATATTGCACTAAGTTAAAATTCAGGCTGCCAAATGCAGCACAAATATAAACCCAGGGACTCGATTTGAACAAACTTGAATCTGACCCCCCTATAGATGTTGTATACTAAACATGAAAGGATTCTGACTGGTGGCTCTGAATCTGAAGAAGATTTTTAAAGAAATTTCCTCAAATTGCACAAAGTTAAACTTTGGGCTCCAATAGAGAGCCCAAATACTAACTGAGGGACCCGATTTGTACAAACTTGAATCTGACCCCCCCCCCCCCCACCCCCCACCCCCCCTTAGAACTGTTGTACACCAAATATGAAAGCATTCATACCAAATATGCAAGATTTTTAAAGAAATTTCCTCATATTTCACCAAGTTAAAATTCGGGCTCCTAGAGGGAGCTCAATGATGGTTCTGGAGAAGTAGATTTTTTAATTTTTTTAAAAAACTGTATGGGTGCTAGCAGAGTAATGCCCCTTGTGGTTCGGCGCGGCAAGGTTATTTGTACAAACTTGAATTGACATATGATAAGAAACATGCACACCAAATTTGGCTCAATTTGGTCCAGTAGTTTGGGAGAAGTCAATAATGTGAAGTTCACGACGGACGGCAAGTGATAAGTTAAGTTCCCTTCGGTGAGCTAAAAATCAGCCATATGCTCCCCCCCCCCCCCCCCCCCCACACACACACACCTCCAAGTTAACCCATATAGGGAACATCAGGCAAGACATTTTAATATCGAGATATTTATACTTGCAGGATGTATAAGGGGGGGGGGAGGGGGGTGCGTAATAGCAGATTTATGTGTGATATCCGACCTATCTCAATTTAATGACACCAATGTTGTTGATTATTTGCCAGACTCGAGAGAGAAAAACGTCGCCGGTGTTCCGTCGAGGATTTACGAAATAACGTCGCCGTTATTTGGTAATTTATCCGTTTCTTCTGGTCCGGGATCGCAATTTAAAAGAAGAATCTCTTGGGGTGGTAGGAAAATAGGAATCGTTAACAAAAGTAAGACAGTAATATTATTTGATAAGCAATTGCTGCCAGTTTTAAAAAGCATAAACCGGCTATTTCTCTTCATTTTGTGTGATATCATTCGACATTCTCATTTAATTCTATTCATATAGTTTCCTAGTTTCAGTCGAATGTTTCAACAAAAAACCTTCACTATGAGTCCAGGAGTTTGTGAACGCGCTATACATTAATAGTGAAATTTTAGGGGTTAACGTTGAAATATCAACACCAAACTTCGGATATGTATTATTTATACTGTTTTCAATCAGAAAACGTTCATTTGATATTTTTAGGACGAGTAGTTCATTTGCGGACGCTTTGGTCCGTCTTGCGAAAAATGAGTCCGTAAGTTTGAAAATGCGCTAAACATTAATAGTAAAATTTTAGGCGTTAAAGTTGAAATATCGATACCAAACTTCGGATGTGTATTATTTGTACTGTTTTCAATCAGAAATCATTCATTTCAGAACATTAACCCCCATAGTTTACTTGCGGTCTCTTACGGACTCTTACGGTCCCTTTTTCAACCTGCGGACTCATTTTAGAACTACCGGCGATGCGGATCATTTCTCTTAATAAAGTTGTTGAGTTGACGTTCGTTTCGTGATTGATCACAATTCAATGATTCACATAGATTATTATTGTCCTCACACAAGGTGAAGGGGAAATAAATTTGAAAAAAGAGTTTCAATGTGGCCTAATTATTGATGCCTTTCACACGTCCTTAAAAAAAACTGATTTTGCGTCCATTGCTCCAATAGATTAGAGAAATTGTGTCCCACTCCCCTCCCCACCCCACGAAACAAACGTGAACGTCAATTTTGTTTCTAAAATTGGGGTTGGAGCTATATTATTCAGCAATACAGACACTGCCATTTATTCTAACAACTGATGTCAAATTTTCTTCCACATACTGATGTGGTAAAAAATAGGCCTCAATCAATGTGACCACCACCCCCCCCCCCCCCTTTTCATAAAAAAACTATGATATAATTCATAAATTAATTGATGTTGACACAAAACAAACATCTTGCGAAAAAGCTATCACAAATGGGAAATTTACACTGATGTGGTAACATTTTTAAAAAAATAGCCCTCAATGAATGTGACCCCCCCACCCCCCACCCAGTCTACCCCTCTTCATCAAAAACGTGACATAATTCATAAATTAATTAATATTGACACAAAACAAACAACTTGTGACATTAAATACCCTACTTGTGATCGTTTTTTAAATCACATTCAGGCTTCTGAAGACTGACATTTCACATTATGTGTTTGGTGAATCATTTGCAATTTTTTGTAAAAAAAAAGAAACACGAGGCCCCACGGGGCCTGAAGCGCTCATCTTGAAAAGAACACAATTTAAACAGAGTCCAAGAATGAGTCTACATTAAGCAAGCCATCTCCATAGGCTACACTGTCAATCCTTGAGTCCCTCAGGAGTGACAAAAATAATCTGGGCATCATGCCTTTTCTTCGGTTGATCATAAAGTAAAATGTAGAGCTCACCTACGAAGCCCCTTGATACAACCTATGTGGATTAATCTTAGTTACACACCTCTAGAGGGTACTGAATACAAAATTTTTAATTCTTCAGCAAAATGGCCAATTCCGGCTCCAATAGAGAGCCCAAATATTAGCCCAAGCTCTTGCTTTGACCACAGTTGTATCTGACTTCCCTAGAGATGTTGTGTACCGAATATGAAAGCATTCTGACTGTTGGATCTGAAGAAGAGCAATTGTAAAGAAATTTCTTCGAATTGCACTAAGTTCCTATTTGGGCTACCATAGCGAGCCCAAATATTAACCTATGGATCCGATTTGAACAAACCTGAATCTGACCCCCCTAGAGATGTTGTATACCAAATGTGAAAGCATTCTGACGAGTGGATCTCAAGAAGAAGATTTTTGAAGAAATTCCCTCATATTGTACCAAGTTAAATTTCATGTTCCCATATGGAGCCGAAATATTAACCTAGGCACTCGAATCTGACTCCCCTAGATATGTTGTATACCAAATATAAAAGTATTCTGACTGGTGGATCTGAAGAAGAAGATTTTTAAAGAAACTTACTCATATTGCGTTAAGTAAAAATTTGGGCTATCATAGTGAGCCCAAATATATACCTAGGGATCTGATTTGAACAAACTTGAATCTGACCCCCTGAGAGATGCTGCATACCAAATATCAAAGCATTCTGACTGGTGGATCTGAAGAAGAAGATTTTTTTAAATTACCCTCCATATTGAACAAAGATAAAATTTGGGCTTCCGTAGAAAGCCGAAATATTAACCTAGGGAAATGGTTTGAATCTGACCCTCATAACAATGATGTATACCAAACATTAAAAGATTCTGACTGGTGGTTCTGAAGAAGATTTTTAAAGAATATTCCCCATATTACCCTATGTTAAAACTTTGGGATCATGTAGAGAGCCCATATATGAACCAATGAGCTTTATTTCAACAAACTTGTATTTGCCCCCCCCCCCCCACCCCTCCCCTCCCTATGAATGCTGTATACCAAATATCAAATGATTCTGATGATTGGTTCCGGAGAAAAGATTTTTTTTAATTTTTGCAAATATGCTGACTCAGCATTTTTTTGATGCCCATTACAGAGCACCCTAACATAACCGATGGCAATTGTTTTTTACCATTCAATTCTACTGGTCCTAAGGATACTTCATACCAAATAACAGCTCTCTGTTCCGTGTGGTTTGGGAAATATGGGCGTTTGAAAATATTTCTATTTTTAGCTCCCTGGGTTCCCATGGGGATGCAGGAATTTTTTTTTTTTTTGCTTGGGTCAAGTACTTATGCCTAATAATACCAAACACCAAATTTGGTTCACACCGAACCATCGGTTCAGAAAAATAGAAATTTTGGGCAGGTCCAAAACACACTGGTTCTTGAGAAGATTTTATAAATATTTTGGAGCGTTTTCCCCCACTCCCTCCCTATGGGAAACTGAGAGTATATGAGTTGAACAAAAATGAAATGCCCCTTTGGGACCATCACTCACAAAAACTTTCACTTGAATTGGCCCGGTGGCTTTGGAGGAGAAGACCAAAACATGGTGTTGACGGATGACGGACGGAGTGCGATGAGATTAGCTCAGCTTGACTTTGTCAAGATGAGCTAAAGAAGCCAGTTTTCTCAGTTAAGGCACTGAGAGTCATTGGTATGGTACTGATAAAAACATAAAACACTGCTTTCTCAACAGTATGACCAGTACTGCTCATGTGGTATCTCTTAGCACTGTTAAAATGCCAAAAAACATCCAATATTGATTCTGTGGTGCTGTGCTTGAGCAGCAAGTATCCATTAGGGCACTTTCACAACCTTAGATTTAATCCCCACAAACACCCATTCTGATAAAAAGTGTGAAATTGTGGAAAATATGTCTCCAAGGAGGATGAATGAGATATTTGCTTAAAAAACTTGGGTTTTTTTTAGTGTTTTGAAAGTCTACACAGAAATAAAAACTGACATACAATGGAAATTTTTGTTAGAAGAGCCAGGACAAGATTGTCAAATGGAAAAAAAAACCTCAATGGACCCTGAGTTCTGCAGTACCTAAGCAAATCATAGGAAACTGAGAGTGTATGAGATTAACTTTAGTTTCCAAAACATACTGTACAGTCCAGGGACCAGCCGTGAGGGCGACTAGGTCGATTATGTCGCCCTTCTAAGCTTAAAGTCGCCTAGAAAAATAGTCGGGGCGATTACAAGTCGCTCTCTAAAATTTGGCCAAAATGAGGAAAGGCTGAACTGAGTGATGCGAGCTTTGCATGAAAACGATTATTTTCAAAAATCGAATGTGCTCGAGTGTGATAAATGGTCATTTTAATTCGTCAAATAAACGTCCATTTAATGAAATCACACGACAATCAATTGTCAATTGTCTCTTTTGGCGGATTTTTTAATTTCTATTTTGTTGCGTTTCAGTTGGAGCTTCAAATGTCGAAACGAAAATAGGTGACTTACGCGACTCAACAAAATAACTCAGTTTGAAAGTAGGTTACGTCGCTTAGGATGCCGAAAATGTATATACAACGGATGTATTTTATAACACAGTGTTTTTATTTCGTTTTGCTGACTGTTAACTGTTGGGCCGTCTATTCCCACAAAAACACGAATGGAATTGAAACACATGAAAAAAACTTTAGTGATGACAAGAAAAGCTTTATACAGGACACAAGAGTGCATGTGGACGATCTTGAAAAGGGGTCCTCCTAAACAACAGAATGACACAAAATGACGCGGAATGACACCAGAATGCCATAAAAATGATGCGGAATGACATTTCTTTTACAAAATACTCGACCCCAGAATGTATTTTGTTTCTTTACTAACAAAGTACCTCCCAAGCAACCTTCTTACATCTGGTCCTGGTCACACTTTCAGACTTAGGAAATTATAAGCTTAGTAGACTTTGGTGAAAGGCAACCACAGGAGGGTGCTGGGGGATTGGCATGAAGAAGAGGGGAGGGGGTCATGAAGGAGAGGGTAGCAGTGGGGGATTTTCAGTCAATAATTACTTTGTGATTTTTTAACCTGGCATAGATGCCTCACAGACAACTGGACCTGGATTATTGGGACATTAATGGAGGACCACAAATTGAAAATATAAAGGGGCGGCGGGGGTGGTACATGAATATTCTTAATTTTCCCCACTTTCCTATGAAGTCTCCCTACATGACTCTGCAGTCTCCCTATTTTTTCTGAAGGGAGACATGGAGTCTCCCTAAAATTTCCCCCTAGGCTGGTCCCTGGTACAGTCTTTCCAATTGTTTCTCATCAACTGAGGCTTCAGTATGGGCAGGTGGGTGGGGGGACTTGATTCAAGGAGAGAACAATATTTCACAGCTGTTACTGTAGTTTTGTGCTGTAACATGGGAACCATGACAACAATGCTCGATCTGAACAAAATTTGATCGCATCTCTTTAATTTTGGGATTCAAATATCTTTGTCAAGTATAACCCTTCAGAGAACTTTTTTCCGACCCTAAAACAGGGGGTTGTGCATCAAATAAGAGGAAAAATTTAGTACTAGACTACTTTATTAGTACTAGACTGTGCACAAATGCCATTCACTCACATTTGCAACTTTATTGCGTTATTTTTTCCACTGTACCCCACCCCCAAATTGGTGTTCTAAAATACTCTTTCAATAAAGAAATTATTTTCTAACACTTTTTAACCCTTTACCAAATATAATGGTCAAAAGCTGCTGGTGCTCTTCACAAGTATTGCCATTCCATGTTCATTATTTTCTCGTTTTTTTGTGTCAAACACATAGCTTATGGCCCCTCATTGGAATGAGGTCATTCCAATGGTGTTAAAAGTCATGTTTTTGACACAAAAAATTAGTAAGTCAATAAGTTTGTGGGCAAGGGTAATCAATTTTTCATGTTACATGTAAGTAAAGGGTTAACAGCATAATTCAGGCAAACATCTAAATGCCAGTAAATAAAAGTGCAATATGGGTTTTCTGGCTGTGGGTTTGAATGGTGATTTGGAAGGGGTTGGAAGATTGACACCCCCCCCCCCCCCCTCTGCCCCTGTACTATGATGGGGAACCATGGTTTAATTACATTTATTAATACATGTGTACATTTGGGGTAAAATAGGTTGTTATTTGACATTTGCTGGGGGTTGTAGTGTGCCACTGTAGGCTACACTTGCTCAAGATGTGAATTTGCTTGCAATATATAGCCCTTATTGCTGATGACAAAAACATACTTTTCAAAACAAAAAAAGTATTGTAAGGTGTGTGGTACCCCAATGAATTTTTAAATGTGAAATCTCTCAAAATAATAATTAAATCAGGTTCTGAAGCCAAATTATGTATTTCCTTAATCAACCCCAATCCTATCAAAGATACATTTTACCTCTTTCATGTGACAAAAGAGTAATTTCTGCATGAGAATTCAACTTCTGGCTTCCACTGAGTTAAAAACATGGGAAATTTGTTCTTTTAAAGAAAACTGTCCAAACTGTGTCAAATGGCTTAAAAATTGCTGTTGCCTCCAATACATTTTTCTACTCTGTTTTGCTCTGTTACCTAAAGGAATTCATGTAGATTTTTTTGAAAACTAACCCAATCCCCAAATAAAACTAAAATTTGCATCAGCATGTAATACTTTGAGGAAAAAATTGTCTCTTTTAACCATACAGCAAGACAAAGAGTGGTGTTCCAACCCCATGAAACCATATTAATGTCAATTTTGATTGAAAAATTGGGGTTGCAGCTACATGTATATAATTCACCAATATCAATAGACAGTACCATTTTGTCCTAACAACTGATGCCAAATTTTCTTGGACATACTGATGTGGCAAAATATAGCCTTGAAGCCAAGTTGAAGGTGTCCCCCTAGTATGCCCCTTTTTATCAAAAACTATGATAAAATTCATAAATTAATTGATGTTGACATCTAACAAACCTCTTGTGATATTAAATTTCCCATTTGTGATAATTTCAAATCACATTCTGGCTTCTGAAGATATTTCACATTGCGCTTGATGAATGTTTTGCCATTCTTGTGAAAAAAAGCCTCACTTTCTCAGTTAAGACACCTAGAGTCATTGGTATGGCACTGACACAACATTAAACACTGATTTTTTTCCAACAGCATGACCAGCTGAACACTGCTCCTATGTTATAGCATAGCACTGTTAAAATGCTTAAAACCATCAAATATTGATTCTGTAGTGATGTGCATATCCCGCAAGTACATGTATCCACAAGAGCTTGTTTACAACCTTGGATTTAATCCCTGCAGGCACCCATTCTGATAAAAAGGGTGAAATTAGGGAAAATACATGCATGCCTAGTATCCAGTGAGGATGACTCAGATATTTGCTTCAGGAATGTAGTGCTCTTTAATGTTTAATATATTTGTGTATGGGTGTGTGTGTGTGGGGGGGGGGGGGGGGGGGGGGGTCAATTGCCAGTTATTGAAAATGTAGAACTGTGCAAACAAACCAACACTTTGCATGATGGACAGACAGACATGCAATCACATATCTTGAAAGAGACAGTCTACATGTACATAGGAATGGTATGATGGACAGACAGACATGCAATCACATATTTTGAAAGTGACATTCTACATGTACATAGGAATACTGACTGACATACAATGAAAAATATAGGGAGAAGAGCCAGGACAGGGTTGTCAAAAAAGAAAAAAACTCAGTGGACCCTGAGTGCTGCAGTACTAAAGCAAATCATAGGAAACTTAGAGTGCATGCTGTTAACTTTCTCATCAGCTGAGGGGTTTAGTATGGGTGGTAGAGAGACAATTGTCAATGCCGTTTTGTGCTATAACATAGGGACCCTGACAGCACTAGTATCAGACTACTATACTGGTAGCTGTGCACAGAAGCCATTCATTCACATTTGCAAGTTTGTTACTTTTCCCACTGTACCCCCACCCCCTTTCCCCAAATTTATGTTCCAAAATACTCTGTGAATGAAGAAATTGTTTTTTAACATTTTTAATCACTCACTCAATGTAATGGCCAAAACAGGCTAGCACCATTCACCGAAACTTCCATTCAATGTTCATTATTTTTGCACCAAAAACATAGCTTATGGCCCCTCATGGGAATGAGCCCATTCAGCTCAATCCAGTGGGGGGTCATAACTATGTTTTTGATGCAAAAAATGAAAAGAAATTAGTTATTCAAAAGTGCTGTCTTCTTTTCATGTAAGGTAAAGGGCTAACATCATAATATGGAGAAAGCTTCTATTAATCATTCACTCAATGTAATGGCCAAAACCGGCTAGCACCATTCACCAAAATTGCCATTCAATGTTAATTTTTTTTGCATTTTTTGGCATCAAAATCATAGCTTATGCCCCCCTTATTGGAATGAGCTTGTTCAGCGAATACAAGTGAAGTATGGGTTTTCTGGCTAAATGTTTGGATGGTGATTTGGGAGAGGATTGGAATATAATTGGAACCCCCTCTATCACAAGTACAATGAGGGGAAAGCATGGTTTCATTAGATGTGTTAATAGGGTAAAAAAGGTGGTTACATGTGTACATGTATTTGTCATTTGCCAGAGGTTATAGTGTGCTTCTCAGTTCTGGATGCCACACTTGCTCAAGATGCATTTAACTGCATTATTTTTGGCAATATATGGCCTTTATTGCCGACTGTGACAAAAATATAACTTTTCCAAAAATAAAACAGTATTATTCAGTCTGAGGTTCTCGAATGAACATTTAAAAGTGAAATATGTGTAATATCAAAAAAAATATAATTAAATCAGTGTTGGAAGCCAAAATACATGTACATTTACAATGTTCATTTACTTATTTCCTATAATCAAACCCAAACCTTTCGAAGGGTAACCTACAAAACTTTTCCCTGACAAAAATTACTCCCCCCCCCCCCCCCCACAATCATTTTCACACAATGCGCAAAAATCCCCCCCCCCACCTTGTTCCTCCCTCCATAATTTCTGGTGAACAAAAATCCCCCCACCCCCTAATTTTTTAGAAGTATGTGTATATTTAAAGCCATACAAAAATGTCCAAAGCTTTTTACCACTTGAGGCCGAGCACTTGTTGCTTCAATCAATGCTAACTTTGCTTGTGTGGAGTTAGCACGTTGGATAATTGCTCACTGTTGTCAGGTGGTTCTCTCAGTGCACTTTAGTTTCCACTACCCGTAAAACTGTCCGACACGAGGTGACACTGGCTGTTAAAAGTGTCCTCAAACTCCAATAACTAAATAACTGTGTTGATAAATAGTTATTGAGGCATGTTTTCTTGTAAATAGTGATGAGTGTTTATGTAATTTACAAATTAAATACATAAGTTTTTAAATCCTTTTGGACTGCCTTTTAACCTTTTGGTGTAAGAGGCCGGGAGGGGGATTTTTGGTAACAGGAAGAATCGGACCCTGGAAGAATCGGACCCTGGAAGAATCGGACCTTTTGTTGGAAGAATCGGACCCTGGAAGAATCGGACCCTAAGTGATTGGAAGAATCGGACCTTTTTTGGAAGAATCGGACCTCGGGTAAAATATGTATGTAGCATGGACTGAATGGACGGAATTTGGGTCCAAGTTTGGGCTATGGTAAAATGTGCATGTATTCACTTTCCAGGGTTGCACTTAATTTCGTTCCGTATTCATGACATACTTGGTGACAAAGTATCCCTCTAACCCCTGCCCATCCTTCACATTGAGCCCTTAAAAAGTTATTTTTCGTCCTATACAACCCTCTGGTTACCCAGAAAAAAATGTTTAAACTAAAATTTAAAAGCTTAATACTTTTTCTTTTCAGATAAATCATGAATACTTTGAGGACCGTCTTGGCGAAACTTTCTTCAGAGCTGATGTAAAAAATCATGAAAAGAGGCACCTTATTTTTGCAACTGATAAGCAATTGGAACTACTTAAAAGAGCAAAGACATGGTACATAGATGGAACTTTCAAAGTAATTAAAGACCCGTTCTACCAACTCCTGTCAATACATTCTTTTGTAAGATCAGGTGAACAAATGAAGCAACTTCCTTTGTGTTTCGTAGTAATGTCCGGGAAAAGAAAGAGTGACTACAAAAAGGTTCTGAAAGAGGTTGTGGAATTATTACCCAGCATGGAAGTTAAAAACTTTGTAGTGGATTTTGAGGCAGGATTATGGCAGGCTATACGTTCTGTGTTTGAAGAACCAACAATCAATTACAAGCTAAAGTAGATGATGATGCGACAAATCTCTGCCAATTTGTAAATTACGTCGACACAACATGGATACAACACCCTGTTTGGAAGGTAAAATTTCTGTTCATCTCATTTGTAATAGTTTAAACAATATTTATTAAAATAAACCGTAACAACACAAGATACACGAGTATAGAAGAAACCAAAGGAATTCGAAATACATTCGGATACATACTATATTGAAATACATTTTTTTTACAAAATGATAACTTTCGTGTATAATAATAATAATAATATTTGAATATAAAAATACAATAAACGTGTCACAATAATATAATACTCATGTGAGCAAACAGTACAAAATTTCTTTGATTTGTCATTTCAGGTTGATGGTTGATGAGTGGTCGGTAGTTGGGCGAAGTGTGAGGACCAATAATGACGTTGAAGGCTGGCACCACAAACTGAACAGGAGAGCAGCGAAGGCCAATTTACCCTTCTATGTGATGGTCACGCTACTTTATACAGAAGCCAAGGACATTCCCACTGAGGTAAAGATGGTGAGTGAAGGCAAACTGCATCGCTACCAGAGGAAACAGACACACAACACCCAAGGTCAACTGATGGAGCTCTGGGAGAACTACAGCAAGAATATCATTTCCACCAACAGGTTATTGAAAGAATGTAGTAAGATTTATGCTCCTGTTTGATATGTATACCTGCTTGTAATATATTTATATCATTTATATGTCACTCATTTCCGTGTAACTTATTATTATTTATTGTTAGTTGTGTTTGTTGCTATATTGCTAAATATTTCCAGTGAGCATTAAAAATAAACAAATTCACCACAAATGTTCTTCTGTTGTCATTTCAGCAATAAATTCCTTCCAGGGTCCGATTCTTCCAGGGTCCGATTCTTCCAACAAAAGGTCCGATTCTTCCAGGGTCCGATTCTTCCTGTATTCGGATTTTTGTACTGCTCTTAAAATGTGAGAGAATGTGGTACTACTCAAAAATTATGGGAGGAATTTTTGCTAAGTGTGTAAAAATGATTGGGGGTATTTTTTGTAGGGGGGATTTTAACCTACATTCTAATCCTTCCAAATATACATTTTATCTCTTTCATTTGATAAAAGAGTCATTTCTGCATGAGAATTCACTGCTTTCTTTAAAAACTACCCCAATCCCAAAATAAAACTAAAATCTGCATCAGCAGACAATAGTTTTGGGAAAAATCTGTCTCATTTAACCATACTGCAAGAGAAAGAGTGGTGTTCACCACCCACCCACCCACCCCTCCACTCCACACAAAACAAAATGAATGTCAATTTTTATTTAAAAACTGGTGTTGCAGCTATATAAATCACCAATATCAATAGACAGTGCCATTGTATCCTAACAAATTATGTCAAATTTTCTTCTACATATTGATGTGGTAAAATATAGCCCTGAATGTGTCCCCTAAACCCCCAGCATACCCACTTTCATCACAAATAATGATATAATTCATAAATTAATTGATGTTGACACAAAACAAACCTCTTATGATATTAAATTTCACATTTCTGACAGTTTTTAAATCACATTCTGGCTTCTTAAGATATTTCACATTATGTTTGATGAATATTTTGCAATATTTGTAAAAACAATTTTTTTTTTAAATCCCTCACATTTCTTAATTAAGGCACTTTGAGTCATTGGTATGGTGTGTCTCTGATAAAACATTACACATTGATTTTTTGAATATTTTTCCAACAGCAAGACAGTGCAGGTCATATGTTATCTCATAGCACCATTAAAATGCCTGAAACCATCAAATATTGATTCTGTAGTGCAGTGCCAAATATTATTTAGAGGTCGGTTCTGGGGAGGTTGGTATTTAGGCTTTTCAAACGTTTTTTGCCATTTTTGGAGAAACATACTCAAGTCTAAATATCAGAATCCCCACCTCCAGATGTTGGTCAGACGAGGAGGGCGACATTGACAAGTTTGAAGATGAAACAGTTCTATTCTGGTTGCAATGCCTAAAGCATCCAGGAATTAAAACATTGTTTACCAAAACACAGAGGAAGTGTGCATGTAATTTAAATGGGAATTCCGAGTGATTCTGGTATTTAGTCTTCAGGAAAACACGTCGCATCACAAAATTGGCTGGCCGCTACACTGTAATTCTGACAGTCTTAAACTGACCCCACATGAAAAAGGCCCACTAAAAGTGTCAATAAATCACTTGTTTTAGTTTTTTATTCGTTGTCAACAATTTGTGAAGTGTACGTTCTCAATTAAAATTGAAACTGGGCTTTAAATCTGACGAAACCGGCAACGGAAAGCATTGGCACTTCGAACTTTCAAACAATACCTAACTCGCCAACAACTACCTAACTTCGAAAGTCACTTCATTACTTGATTATTTATCATAGTTTCCAGCATTCTGCAACAATATATTTTACATAATGTCATTTGAAAGGCCCCAAACAATTAAGTATCCGTTACAATGATTCTGGGTTTTTTGCCAGTGGGAGAGCCACGCCGCCAGATGGCACCCCAAACTCTGTTGCATGGTATATAGAAAAATTATAAAATCATGGATACGTACTTGGGTTACCTATGTGCGCCCACGCCACTGCGTGGGTGTGCACTAATAACGGACTTGGATATATAAACACAATAGAGAGATTGATTTTTAGCGAAGAAGAAGGAAAAAAAAGTAATGAGATCATCTTTAGATCTCATTACTTTTTTTTTGTTTTCCTTCTTCACTATTACCCATATATTATAATAACGTTTCCTTTTTTCTTAAATTTCAGCGTCGATTCTTCTTTTTTTTTTTTTTTTGTGATATGCTACATTTTTATAACAACACATTTGTTTATCCGAATCATAATTATGAACGAATGTTGTGCATCTCTCGGTAACACTCGCATCATTACCATTCTCTTCAGAAGATAGTGGTGACGGTGGAAAACGTCTCATTCTTTAAAATTTCAACCGCATATGCCGATCTTTATTTAACTCTTTTATCAGTTCTTTCCTAAGATATCTATCATTAGCGTCTAATCGTTTTTCCACATCTTTTTCGTACTCTATCTCGCGATATTCATCATTATCGTCTAATTGTTTTTCCACCTTTTTATCCATTTTATATATTATTTTATACTTTCTATGATTTATATTTATATATTTTTTTTTTACATTATAATAACATATTCAAAATCAGTATATTCTTAAACGGCGAATTCTCACCAAACAACAAACCCTTGCCGAGTCGCTCAACGTTCCATCCACTCTTCAGATAGAGACCGTTTCCACTCAAAGAGTTGTCACCTCTAACGGGTTCTAGATACAATCCTTTACCGCTGTCGTCTACGTGGACGCGACACATGGCTCCTCCCTTCTTCAAAAACAGTCCGCTGCCAGCCATTAATTTCTCAGCTGCCGAACTCGCGAGTCCCGTGAGAGCTCCCACGCCGAGAGTCTTTCCGAGAAAGGGTAATGCCTTTGCAGCGAAGGGTAATGCTTTTGCGGCGATTCCTGTCAATAGCGGTAGGAAACCACCTTTCATTCTCAAATTGTATCTCAATTGAGCGGGACTCAATCTCACCGTCAACCCTTTTCCATCACGAATCGCTTTCTCCATCCTTTTGATTTGACTTCTGGTCCAGGCGATCGAATCCTGACCGCCACTCATCAGATCTTCGTGAGTGAATTTGAATCTCATCACCTCGCCTCGAGTTGTTAACGCTCTCTTAAGTTTCTTCTTCTGTCCTACAGATATGTTCACGTTTTTAACCACGTATTGTGTCATAATTCTTTTTTTTAAAATATATTTTCTTCAATTGTTTTTTTTGTTTTAATGATAATTATATATATTAAATAATGTTTGTAAAATTAATATTGCGTTTATTTTATTTTTGTTATTTATATATATACACATTTTGTTTTTACTTTTATATTTCTCTTATGTGAAATCGTATCGTCACCCTCTCTCCACGAAGATCTAACAGTTCACCATTTTGATCCGTCAACGTGGTTTTGAGACTATACAATGTGTCTAAAATCACTGGTAGATAAACTAAATTTCGAGGTCGCTCCACGATCTTATAACCCGGCGACACGTTTGGAAAGAAGGAATAGATCGTTGGTTGAGCGCTACCATTCACATAGCTTCCAGCAATCACGTTCGCCAGAATGCTATTGACTGCGAGAATGTCAACCGTATTTTCAGATGCCGCATGGTCTCAATACATCTTTCGATCGAATCCCAACATCTTGCCTATAGAATCATCCGTATTGAAATCCACTCGAAAATTATCTTCCAAATCCAACATCGTCTGCAAGGTATTAGGATTGGGAGCGAGTCTGATCTTGTTGCTTCCCTTTCCATCCGTCTTCATTCTGAATGTAATTGTTCGAATCGTCTATGTCGTAACTTCCTTTGGGAATTCGAATCTCCAACCAATCCACTCCGTCGGAATACTTGAACGAGTTATTCTTTTTGGTGACATTGGGAAAGGAATAATAAGTCTCCAGTTTCACCAATGCCATCTCGTATCTTTTCTCTCTATTCAATTCGATGGAAGGTTCGAATTTCGTCGCGAATCGAGTCGAATCGACACTCACCACGATTTGAATGGATTGTTTTGCAGCCGTATTCTCAGCTATCCGTTCTAACAATTCTTCTTGTTCGAACATTATATTTTAATTTTATTTTTATTTTTTTCAAAACTAAATATTTGAAGATTTATTATTTTCTAATTTTTTTTTATTTTCACGCTCTATCTTATTATCATCAGAAACATAAAACTTGTCGAATCCGCACCGATATTTTTCACGATTAAATTCGCTAGTCAAATCGATCATGATGAAATTGTAAAGTCCTCCATCCCCAAACCCTCTTGCAGAATCTCCTGTCGTTTGCGACGTGATCGCCGTAGATGTGATTGAGATTTTTGAGATCTTGGCGAAAGAGACATAGAAAATTAGTGTTCTCCCTTATCATCTGTCTGTGCAATCGAAAATAATTCTGCGACAGGTAGAAACAGTCCACGTTGCTGTGTCGACCCCTAACGTAATACAATTCGCATCGGTTCTGTCTCTCCAAAAGCAGATCGTCGAAAATCATGAGATTCTTATCTTCCGATTTCAATTCTCTAGGATTCGGAACGTCGCTAGCGTTCTCATAAAATCGACACTCGACGTTCGAAGATGCATTTCTCTTCATCAATTCCATCGCCGCACCGTCCAAAATGGTCGAAAGAGGAGCATCACTTTTGTCGAATTCCTCCCTACTGTCAAAGATTCTGGCTATGAAGCAATCTGTATTCGGGTTGAAACAAGCTCTTGCCAAACACAAACAATCTGTTCTAATCCAACCTGTCGGGTCGGGACAACAGATTCATCAACAGATTGGTCTTTCCACAATTCGATTTTCCCACTATCAAGCCTCTTATGCTTTTGGGAAAGAACTCGCTATTTGACCTCTTGGTCACGGCGTCATTCCAAGACATATCTTTAATGTTCATCTTTGGTATTTTTTGTCTGTTATTTTAGATTTTTTTTCAAACACACTTTTTTATGTTTTTTCAAACTCAGTTTTTAATATTATTATTTATTTATATTACACCGTCGCGAGTTCTCTTCAATCCGATCCACTCGTCATTTTGGCTAAATCTTGTATGGGTACCACAGCATCCTTAAAACCTTTCCAACTTTTCAGCGTTCGCTCTAACGCAGCTCGCTTCGCCGGTGGACTGCTCAACTTGTCGATCAACGCGTTGGATGGCCTCTTGCCATAAATACTCGTATAAATACTCATCATCATCTATTTCCACTCCTGTGTCGCCCACGAATTTCCTACCGCTCGAATCCTCGCGAATTCCAAACAACAGATCTCTCTTACCATAATCCTCAGACGCTATCAGTGGTGATAGTCGAAGCTGTATCGTCACTTTCGTTCACGTCAGTTTCGATTCTCACGGGAACGTAATCCGGTGTAGATTGAAAGGAAATCTGGTTTGTAAAACTACCGGGCAACGAACCCATTCTCAAAGAACTTTCTTTTAAGGGTCTCAATTCGTCAACGATCTCCTTCTTGCTTCGCTCTTGAACCTCCGTCATGGGTTTAAATATTTTTGTGGTCTCGCGTTTGAGTTCGATCTCTCCAACACGTCTGCTTCTGTCAGCCAATTGAATGCCCTTTTTGGCACGTTCATATTCATTTGAAAGCTGATCTCGGCGTTTAGCATCCATCTGTAAAAACATTTTTTTCGTTTTTAATTATTAATATTTCCTTTGAGTATGCTAATGTAAGTTATTTATTATTTTCAAAATTAAATGTATAATTATTTTTTATGTTTTAAATAAATAAAAATCTTCTGTCTTTAATATAATAACTAAAAACCAGTTGAGGAAAAAACATTTTACATGATAAACCTCTATAAATGCGTTTTGCCTCTGAACGCGTTAAAATCGCGTCACAGATTATTCGCTCAATGGCGAACTGGAAAACTTTGAAAAGTTTGAAAGTTTTAGTACATAAGAAACGGGTTTCTGATTTAACGCGTTTGAGAATTACATCTGATAATCAAAATCACAAGTAAACACATCAGTAATGTAACGCTTTCAAAAAAGCGCGTTTAAATCATATCAATTAATCTTTTGAACTGTTTCCGCTTTCATCTATAGAATAGTTTTTTTTTCAGTTAAACTATTTAACTGACAATTGACGCTCATTTGAATAAAAACCCGTAATACATTTCGAGCGTGACAAATGGCGTTCTCAGTAAGGTTTATACAGTAGGGATTTTCCAAAAAACTTAGGGTTTTTTTTCTGTTGAGTTTGGAAAATCCCACTATGGGTATTCCCCCCACTTACGTCAGAAATGGGAGTGTCCAATAGTAGTCTGTTAAGGTTCTGCTCCACAGTTTCGCACTATTGCACAGGGGTGAAACTCTAAACATTGGGCATATGTTTTTTGTTGGACAAGAGAATTTGAAGTTTTGGTCCCAAAGTTGGAGTCTGATACATAGGGGAAAATTACCAGATGAATTTTGGGAAACAGTGGCTTCGAAAAATTGGCTATTTTTTAAAAATGTAATTTTTACACGGGTTTGTTACCAGACAGGTAACTGAAAAAGGAGACGGAAACATATAATTTTTTTTTTGCATTTTAGAAACAGGGGATGCTTTGTTCCAGGGGTGGGTAGGTGAGGTTGGTGGGAAAATTCTGCTTTTGAGGCTGCTAGGGGCTGAAAATGACTGGTTTCGGCATTTTTTCATGCAATTTTTCAGGTTGAAGTCTGGCCTTTGACAATAAATTATTCCACCCACATTCAGATTGTTTATTTCTACTTAGTCAGATAGTGTTATATGTTTTTTGTGGATTTGGGAAATGTAATACATGTTATGAGTTAGATAACTAAGCTACAGACTATTTGCATTTGAAGAGAGTGTATGGCATGTCATATTTGAAAATGGCTGGAAAACTGTGGAGCGGAACCTAAGTTTGGAAAAATCCTCTATGGGTATTCCCCCACTTACGTCAGAAATGGGAGCGTCAAACAGTAGTCTGTTAAGTTTGGAAAAATAGTCAGGGCTATAGTCATGACTTTCGTCCGTCCATCAGTCTGCAAACAATTCGTTTCCAACTGATTACTCCAGTTTGGATTATTTGTTTTCAACCAAAGTAGATATGTGTATTTTCCAGCTAGTAATACATACAGGTTTCAATATAGGTTCCACAACTCCCCCCCCCCCCCCCCCCCACACACACACACACAAACTTGTCACTTAGGCAATTATTCCCAAAATGCATTTTGAAGGAGTTTTGGGAGTTATTACATGCAAAAAAGAAAATTGATTCATATAGCCCAACATTGCTTTATGTACTGCATCTTTAATCCTTTACCTAACACAAGTTGAAGCCAACAGTACAAATTATTTTTCTGAAACATCAGATTTTTTCATTTTTTATTTACTTCTAACCATGGCTTATTACTCCTTATTGGATCAAGCTCATCAAGTTTGTTCCATTAATAGGTTATGAGGTATGTTTTGAAGTAGAGAAATGAAAAAATAAAATTTGAATAGCAAATTCTGTATCTCAAGAGTGCAGATATCGCAGATTCGTTAGGTAAACTGTTAACAAAAAGTGGCTCCAACTATTTGCATCTAAGCATTGCCATTCGTGGGACAGTCGGGCTGCATGCGTGACATCACTCTAGTTCATTTTTGTGCCCCAAGAGGCATTTTCCCAAATCGGTGCACCACCAGAGAAACTGCACGTCTTGGCGTCATCTTGGACGCGCGATGTATAGCACGCCAGGAGTTTTTTTTAAAATGAAGGTCTGCAGGGGCCAAATCAAAATTCCTAAACCTTTATGTACATCTAGAGATGGTGCCTGAACAGCTTAGCATAGTTTAAACATTTCGAATTATCTAACAATAAAAGTGGTTCCACTGGAACCACCTGGGGCCAAATCAAAATTCCCAAACCTTCATGCAAACAATCAAAACTCCAAAACATTCATGCACATCTAGACATGTACCTGAACATCCGGACCCCAAATTTTCAGGGGAAATTTTTTTTTTTTTTTTGTCTAAAAATTGACCAAAACACAGAAAAAACAAAAAAAAAAATTTTCTGATTTTGGTCCAAAATTTTCTAAGTCCCACACGGACCTCCAATTTTCAGGGTAAAAAAAAAAATTGTTTTCTCTTAAGATTGACCAAAACGCATAAAAAACAAAAAAAAAAATTTTTTTTCGGATTTTGGTCCAAAATTTTTTAAGTCCAACCCGGACCCCAAATTTTCAGGGAAAAATTTTTTTTTTTTTTTTTTTTGTCTTAAAATTGACCAAAACGCAGAAAAAACAAAAAAAAATTTTTTTCGGATTTTGGTCCAAAATTTTCTAAGTCCCACCCGGACCCCAAATTTTCAGGGAAAAAAAAAAAAAAAAAATTTCTCTTAAAATTGACCAAAACGCATAAAAAACAAAAAAAATTTTTTTTCGGATTTTGGTCCAAAATTTTCAAGTCCCACTCGAACCTCAAATTTTCAGGGTAAAAAAAAAAAAAAAATTCTCTTAAAATTGACCAAAACGCATAAAAAACAAAAAAAAATTTTTTTCGGATTTTGGTCCAAAATTTTCTAAGTCCCACACGGACCTCCAATTTTCAGGGTAAAAAAATAAAAAAATTTCTCTTAAAATTGACCAAAACGCATAAAAAACAAAAAAAAATTTTTTTCGGATTTTGGTCCAAAATTTTTTAAGTCCCACCCGGACCCCAAATTTTCAGGGGAAATTTTTTTTTTTTTTTTTTTTTGTCTAAAAATTGACCAAAACACAGAAAAAACAAAAAAAATTTTTTTCGGATTTTGGTCCAAAATTTTCTAAGTCCCACACGGACCTCCAATTTTCAGAGTAAAAAAAAAAAAAATTTTCTCTTAAAATTGACCAAAACGCATAAAAAACCCCCCAAAAAAATTTTTTTTCGGATTTTGGTCCAAAATTTTCTAAGTCCAACCCGGACCTCAATTTTTCAGGGAAAAATTTTTTTTTTTTTTTTTTTTGTCTTAAAATTGACCAAAACGCAGAAAAAACAAAAAAAAAATTTTTCGGATTTTGGTCCCACCCGGACCCCAAATTTTCAGGGGGAAAAAAAAAATTTTTTTTTGTCTTAAAATTGACAGAAACGCATAAAAAACAACCAAAAAAAAATTTCCGGATTTTGACCAAAATTTTTTTCTAAGTCCCACCCTGACCCCAAATTTTCAGGGAGGGGGGGGGGGGAACATTTTTTTGTCTTAAAATTGACCGCAACGCAGAAAAAAAAAAAAAAAATTTTTTTCGGATTTTAGTCCAAAATTACTAAGTCCGCAACGGGACCCCGAATTTTCAGCCTAAATATGAACCTAGGGACTTGGCTTCAACAAACTTGAATCTCACCCCCCTAAGGATGCTGCAAACCAAATGTCAAAACATTCTTATTGCTAGATCTGATGTAGAAGATTTTTAAAAAATACTCCTCATACTGCACTAATTTGAACATTTGGGCTCCCATAGAGAGCCCAAATAATATCGACCCAGGCAATTGATTTCAATAAACATGTGAAACAATCTTCCAAAGATGTTATATGTGAAATTTGAAAGCTTTTCGAGCAGTGGTTTGGGAGAAAAGTAGTCTTATGTTTTCCCCATTACCCACAGTGTTAAAAAATGCTGACTCACCACTTTTTCAAAGTCCCCAAAAAGTACCCCATGATAAAACCGATGGCAATTTTTTTGGACCATTCCATTCTGTTGGTCCTATGAAAGCTTCACAACAAATAAGAATTCTCAGTGCCGTGTAGTTTTGGAGATATGGGCGTTTTAATTTTTTTCTATTTTTAGCTCCTGTGGTTCCCACGGGGCTATGGGAAAAAAAGTTTCAGCATAAATTAGGTACTTATGACCCAATAAGCACTCACGTAAAATTTGGTTCAAATCGGCCCCGCGGTTTGGAAAATAGAAATTTGGGGCGAGGCCAAAATTTTTGCCCCTCCTTTAACATCGTCAAATATAGCCCCTCCAACTTCTCTTGAACAAACTTGAGTCTACACCTCAAAAGTAAGCTGCATACCAAATATCAAGTCTCTGCTATTGCTGGTTCTTGAAAAGAAGATTTTCTAAGAATTGGACCATTTTTGCCCCATCCCTCTACTCAATATGAGACGAAACCTAATTTGACAAAAAATCAAAATGCCCTTATATAACCCCTAATCACATGAAATTTCATTAATATGCGGCCAGTGGTTTGGGAGAAAAAGGCCCAAACACCACCTTCACGACGGACGTCAGACGCCGGACGACAGACGACAGACGACGGACGAAAAGTGATCAGAATAGCTCTTTCAGTCAGGTGAGCTAATAACCCTGCTCTCCAGGAGGTTTAGTTGGTTTAATCCAGAATGATAAACCAGAATATAAACTGCTCAATAAAACGACCTGGTTTTTATTCTGTGTGTCTACGCATGCTCACAATAAACCAAGTAAACCAGAATAGCTGACTGAAACATACCCTTAACCTTGATTTCTTCTGTTACAGTTAGTTGTCTATGGGTCCTCACCAATCAGTTTTTCAAAAAAACCTATTGATAAATACATTTTGTAATTAAATTCTGACGACTTAAAATGAATGTAGCTCCCAACAAGTCAGACATGAGAGAATGACTGATTGATGTTTCCATCTGAGTTGGGTCTGTTGGTTCAATCAGTATAACCATTCAAGATTAGACTTTACTTTGCCATGCAACATTCATCCTTCATATTTGTAATAAAAAGCATTCAATATTTAAGAAAACTGATAGCAAAAAATGGATCTTGTTTGCAACATGTTTTGTAATTTCCTGCATCACAGGCCTGTGGAAACTGCAGGAATGTTCCTTTGGATGGTGCAAAGCATACATTTTGACATTTTTGACGTAAATCGCCATTTAAGCACGTTTTGTGACATAAAAAACTGAATTATAAGGTGCATAGTCTCACAAAGGGTGTACATCTGTGCATACCCCCACTTGCTAGTCAAGAAAAACTATGAGAAACCAACAAGGAAATTTCATGCTGATGGATGACAGGTCATCATACTACTTGTGGGGTCCTAAAGTTCCTACTGACAGGGTTCATGTACCTCTGGAAGAAAAAAAATACTGGACTTTCAAGGACATGTACAGAGAATTCTCAAGCACTTTCCCACTTTTGTCTAAAACTATTTTCGTCATCTATTGTGATTGTATACAAGCCTGTTAACCATTCTAACCCAGACCATTAACACCTGCACCTGACCCTTGTTACGCTCTCTGAGAGAGCTTCCCAAGGTTCAGAGGCAGGAGTCGTATATAATAATATAGTAATAATAATATAGTACATTTATCAAGCGTTTAATCCCTGAAAAAGGCTCTAAGCGCTTTACAATTCCAGACCATTTACTCACTAAGCTCTCACACACATTCAATGAAGCACACGTCATGTGCACAACTGTTCATTCTAAAACTGATGGGTCATTAAGTAAGTATTTCTTGAAAAGATATGTTTTAAGCTCGGTTTTGAAAATATTATATGATTTGGCACTCCTGACTGAATGAGGAAGTGAGTTCCAAATGTATGGGCCGTAGAATGTGAATGCTCTCTGACCAATTTTTTTTTAGTTTAAACCTGGGTACGGTGAGCAGGTTCAGGTCTTGGGACCTTGAGTGACGAGGGGGGGGGGGGGGTGTAATTATGTAAGAGGCATGATAGATAGGGTGGCAAGGTTGACTCCAGGCTACGGTAGCATAAGGATGCAATCTTGTACTCAATCCGTGCCTGTACTGGTAGCCAATGAAGGGTTCTTAACGTCGGTGTTATATGGTCACGCCTTGGTTTGCGTAGGGCAAGTCTAGCGGCGTTGTTTTGAATGGGTTGCAAACTATTTATCTTTTCTATCAGTAGACCGCTCAGAAGCGAATTGCAATAGTCCAACCTAGAAAGGATGAAGGAACTAACCAGCTTTTTCGCGGCCTCCTGAGTAAGATAAGGTCTGAGATGGGAAATCCTTCTCAATTCAAGAAACAAACGTTTCCTGATGTTCTTGACTTGGACCGTCATGGACAGATTTGAGTCTAGATAAACACCTAGGTTTTGGGCTGTTTTCGAAAAACCTATGTCGGTGCCACAAATGCAGAAATGGTCGAGGCTGCTGTTCTTAATTTTTGCATCGGTAGAAATTGGAATGATCTCGGTCTTGTCATCATTTAATTTTAATTTGTTTGTTTCCATCCAGTGCTTGACGGACTCTATGCAGGTTTGGATGTCTGTTGCCGTTTGTGTTAACTGCTTGAGTAAGGATGGGGAGTAGATTTGAGTATTGTCAGCATACATATGATAGCTCAGATCTTGCTTTGATATTACACTACCAATGGGCTGTGTATACATGCAATATAGTACAGGTCCCAAAACGGAGCCCTGTGGGACACCATACATGAGTGAGCTGCTTTTTGAGTGGGCTTCATCAATGTGAACAGACTGGGTTCTGTCAGATAGGTAAGACTTAAACCAGTCCAGTACCGTTCCTGACAAGCCGAAGGTGATATTGAGGCGTTTAATTAAGATGTCATGGTCAAGGGTGTCAAATGCGGCTGACAGGTCTAACAGTGACAAGATGGAGATCTTGCCACTATCAGCAGCATTTAGGAGATCCGTCACAATACGAAGCAATGCAGTTTCTGTGCTGTGATTGCTCCTATATGCAGACTGAAACGTCTCAGTAAGTTGATTCGCGGAGAGGTGGTCTTTAATTGTTGGAGTACGATTTTCTCTGCAATCTTTGACAGGAATGGCAGATTGGAAACTGGCCGGTAGTTCTTAAGATTATTGGGGTCAAGGTTGGCCTTTTTTAGTAAAGGTGTAACAATTGCCTCCTTGAAGGCACGAGGCACAGTACCCTGCAAAAGAGAAGTGTTAATAATATTTGTGATTGGTTCTATAAGATCATCAATATGTTCACGAAGAAGGCTGGTAGGTATAGGGTCAAGTGGACATGATTTAGATGGAGATGACAGAATGACCCTGCGAACAGTGCCACATGATACCGGTTTAAATGATACAAAGGGGTTTCCTGTAAATTCTGTAAACTCGGGTTCATTGTTCGTGCGGTCCAGTTGAAGTCTTATTTTGGACACCTTCTCGCTGAAATATGAACCAAACTTGTCTTGTAGATCTGACAGTGTGATGTTGTTGGGAAGGACGGATGTTTTAGCTTTTCCAGACAGACTGTTTGTGATTAAAAATAGCTCCTTTGTTGGACAGTTTGTGATTTTGTCGTTATAGTAAAGGGTTTTGGCATCTTTAATCAGTTGGTTGACATGCTGATGTGTTGAAGATATATCTGGCGGAGGATAGTTAGTTCAGATTTCCTCCATTGCCGTTCAGCCCGGCGGCGCTGTTGTTTAACGGATTTTATCTCCGGCGTGATCCATGGTGCTGAAGGTCAACTGCTTATAGTGCGAGTGCGCAGAGGTGCATGCTCGTCTAAGAGCTGATGAAGACACTCATTGTACTTGTCGACACTGTGATTATCACTAGTGATACTAGCAAGAGAAGTTCTCATGGCAAGTGAAACGTCATCCTTGACAATTCCTTTAATATTTCTGGTGGACATTTTCTGTTTTGGCAACACAAGTTTTGATATTTTACAGTTAAATGAGATTAGATGGTGGTCGGACACACAGTTATCAGTTACTGTGAGTCCTGCAATGTCAGACTCATCCTCTCTTATGATTAACCAATCAAGTGTATGTAGGTGGCGGTGTGTTGGTACTGTGATAACTTGTTGCATGTTATAGTCATTTAATATGGATTTGATGGTTTGGACATGGGTATCTGTATCAGAATCAAAATGCAGGTTTATGTCACCCAGTATAAACAGATGACCGGTTTTAAATATGAACTGGTCGAGAAGGTCTACAAATTCAGATGTGAACAAAGCCGGTGTAAGTTTGTTCTTCTTGTTTGGTGGGGGCCGGTATATGCACACAAATGTTAGTGATTCGCCAGCTACCTCTAGGTGGAATACAGAAGCTTCAAAAGATCTAAATTCTGTAAGAACAGAGGGCGTGATATTGTATATATCCTTATATATGAGGCCAATTCCGCCACCTTTTCCAGTACGTCTCGGGGAGGAGAATAACTTATAGTCCTGAGGTGTGGCTTCCTGTATAAAGACCTCATCTCCAGATGATTCAGCCATGTTTCTGTTAAGAAGAATAAATCGCTATTGCTGTCTGTGATCACGTCATTTATGGTGCGTGTTTTATTCCTTAATGATTGTATATTTAATAGGAAGATGTTTAAGAAATCCTGATCTGTTTGTGATTTATCAGTGTTGATATGTATGATGTTACTATGATGAGGCCGTGTGACATGATTTGTTGGCAAAATTTCTTTTGTTACGTTCATTGCTACTTTAATAGGCCGTTGTTTCCGACGCCCGGCTCTCCGGCCACGACGCGATCTGTTTTTCTTAGAGGGTGTGATAATAGAGTTGTTGCTTAAGCCTAAGACACGCAAGACAGAGATGACCTTTAATGATAATATATCTCATATGTTTCACCCCACATTTGCCAGATCTCATGTGACATCATAGTCACATGACCCAGTTCCATCATGTTGTGTTGTCATGATGACCCGTGTGAGTGGCCATGTTGTGACATCATCCAGATAGTTATACGTGGAGTAACTACGCATGCACAGCACGTGTTGTTAGGGTGATATGTGTTTCCGTAGTCCATTTTGTATACTGGAGGCCGCCATCTTGGTTTCTATGGTTATGTTACCCAAAGGCTTCTTATAGGATAGGGGAATGTTCAGAGGATATGTTCTTTTGTACAAGAGTAGTCCCCGATTCGTAGAATTACCCAAATATACTGACAATCCCTCCAAACCACCAGAATGCACCTAAAATCCTTTTTTGGTGGGGCCCGGGGAAAGTTCGACCGAACTAGAGTAGTTTTTCTGGTTCAGATTTCCACAGAATCCATATTCACTTTGTAGAATCATCACAAAAAAGACATAATTGTTTACTTGGATCTGATTTCTCATTAACTTCTCAGTCTCTACCTATGTATCTACAAGCTGTTATGTTCTTTCTGACATCCCTAGACGTGTTTATCTTCTATTGTACACATTACATGCAGCACAAAAGCACATGCTGGATGTGCCGATATGTGCTTATGTGAAAAGGCACAATGTGATACATTGTGCACTAGCACGTCGACACATGCTGGATGTGCTGATAGGAGGTGGAGTAGTTTCTGGCATCTGATTCTTGGTCAGAAAGGGCAATCAGTGGTAAAAGTAACACTGTTGGCGGAGGCCGGATCAACCGAGAGGGCATGAAGTTCACTAACCCTTCTGGCTGAAGCAAATGCCATCAAAAAAGCCGTCTTGTGTGTGACAAAACACATATCCACCTGGAATAAAAATTCATCATAGTCACATCCAGTTGAAAATGTGCTGTCATGGCAACCCTTGTGAGTGGCCATGTTGTGATGTCATCCCCATAGTGATACTTGGTGTAAGTGCACATGCGCAGCATGTCTTGTTAGGGTGATGCCTGTTTCCGTAGTCCATTTTGTATACTGGAGGCAGCCATCTTGGTTTCTATGATAGCATGTGGTTGCTATGTGTCCCAAAGGCTTCTTATAGGATAGGGTTATGTTCAGAGGATATGTTCCTTTGTACAAGAGTAGTCCATAATTCGTAGAATTACCCAAAATAGACCCAACAATCCCTCCAAACCACCAAAATGCACCCAAAATCCTTTTTAGGTCGGCCATACCGTGGTGAGAGCAGGGGTAAGTGCAACTGAATTGGGGACTACCCCGAACCAAACCACCTATCATCGCTCATGCCTTTTGCATCTGCATCAGGGGTGTACAGAATATGATGCGCAACATTGTCCAAGCCGCGTAGCAGCGAAATGGGGGCTAGCACGAGGGGTAGTGCCCCCCTCCCACCCTCATTGGACAGGGCACGATTCCTTCCTCGGGGAATAATTTTGAAATCCACGAAGAACAAAAAAAACACAATTTCCTTGACTCTGTCCGTTTGTGTCCATAATTTATAAGTTGCGAAAGGCATCAATAAGGCATCAATAATTATGCCACATTACAACCAAATAGAATCCGAATAAACTGTGACATATATTTCACGAACACAAAGTATTGACAAAGTAAGTTATTTAATGGTGTTTAAGGTCACACATTTCTGCACAATGGCTAATCAAGACTGCAACAGTTTTACGGGTGGAGGAAGCCAGACTACCCGGAGAGAACCACTAAGCAATGGCGAGCAACCGTCAGCTCCCCAACATACTAACTCCACACATGCAGAGTTAGCATTGGTTGAAGAGAAGTGCACCTTCGACGTGCAGTACACCTTAGTACACAATGCCACCGTGCCCCCCCCCCCCCCCTCCCCCCGCCTGACAAAGTAAGACTTAAAGATACAACAAATGAACTCACTGCAGACATAAACTCTTGCTCAAGTCAGACAGAGAATGTGGGCAATCAAGAGCTGAAAAATAAAAATATTAATGATAACTGTTCAGCAACTACTGAAACATGTGAAATAACCACCCCCAAAAGAACGTAATCATACACTTTATGAATCTCTTTTCAGGAATTACCACTGTAATTAATGAAAAAAGAAATTTTTGTCCTGTTGGGATTCGTCTTGTTGGGATGACACCCCTCATACATCTTACAAGTATAAATATCTAGATATTAAAATTTCTTGCCTCATGTTCCCTATATTGGTTAACATGGGGTCCATTTATTTGGGGGGGGGGGGGGTGCATGCACTCCCTCAAACCATCCTCCTGGCTACGCCACTGATTCATACCCATGATCACCGTAAGAATCCCCCAGAAAAAGCATAGAAGGCCTAATGCAAGCACTACAGGGGAAAAAAGGCAATATGCCCATGTTGTTTGGACATCTTAATTTTTTAACGTTTCCTTTTTATAATGTTTATTTCTTGTGCAACAACCCCTTCCTTTAAACCCACTTCTACTGCACACCCACCTGCATGCTTATCGACCCACAGTGTATTTCGTATTGAGAAAAAATGAAAAGTATGCGGCAATTGAAATGCCTTAAAACATGCCAGGTTGGCTTCACACCGAGTATACTGACATTTTACAGAATGAGGCTCGTGGGCAAGGGTTGCACTACAGGAGATGGTCGACCCTCGAAAAGTTGAAAAATTTATAGTAATTTATATATTTTTATACTTACCAATGACCCAGACTAAGCTGGAGAGTAAAGGACATAGCAGCAACTCAGTTCGCCCGCAAGCTTTAAGTAGAACGTCTGACAGAGGTGTAAGGCAAGAGGGCACTGGTAGCCCATCATGTTGAACCGGTTGCTACCATTAGCTCGGGCATGGTAGGCCCACGTAGGCTCTTGACACCTATCGTGCAAAAAGAATTGTGACACCACCCTCATCTGGAAGGAGGGTAGGTGTGGTTGGTGTTATGATTCTGTTTGTAATTGGGCGGTAGCCCGTGGACACAACTTAATAAAGCAAAACTACGGGGGGTGTGAATGTGTGGTTACCATAGATTGAATTCATATCAACCCTTGGTGGGCTGAGGGTTCAAAATTTTAATTGTAACACTGATCTGCCTGGTGCAGGGTTGTGGGCCATTGCATGGCAATAGCGTATATTAAATTTAACCCCTTCCCCAGTACAATTTTCTTATGTGTACTGAGAGCGTAATTTGACAGATTGGTAATATGTGTGCTAGGATTGTCAGCCTGTGCGGTGAGGTGAGACTGTCGTTCCATTTGACGACGTGTGAGTGTTGACGTGTTGGAATACTTATTTGTTAGTCGACTGGCGGTGCTGGGCCGGACAGTAAGTTGTGGAAGGTTGAGCTTTGTTGACAGGGGCACGGTGGCCTAGTCAGGCTTGTTTAGTCTCGGCTATCTTGCTTAGATTTAGTAAAATGCCCTCTCTGGTATATTTATGGGCAAATTCTGTGAGTGCAGAGGTAAGCATCGGTATTTTGCCCGGATCAATGTTATCCATGCATGGTTTGACCATGGCTTGTGTGCGTGAAGAACAAGGATGGGAAGAGATATCCTATTTGGCCGCAAGTAGAAGGGAGAGGCCTGCATCCGATGCGCTGTGTTCAGCGGAAGGGGACAAGGGTCCCTGCTCATCAGAAGTCCTGTAAGTGAACTGTATGCTCTCTGAGGAGGTATTAGTAGGACAACTAATGGTGCCAATGCTGGAATCTATATCACTCCGACGGCGGAGGGTTGGAGTCCGACACCAAGGAACAGGTGGACCTGTCGGTGGATAGACTGGTGTTCAGTGCCTCGGGGCCAGCTGATTCGGTGGTGGTTAACACAGGTTGTATGTCCGTGGTAGTACAGGCCATGGTTGCGGTATTGCCATTGGGCTTGTAATCAGTACAATAGCTGAGGGGCCAATCTTCTACCGGCAAGGTGACCTGTGACCATGGTAGTGAGCCACTACAAGGGGTCATGAGTGTACTGAGTACAGCTGCGGTGGTCACCTGTGCCATGGCACCATGTCCTGTCATGGGACTGACAGAGGAGGTAGCCTAAGGTCCCTAAGCCTATCAAACCATAGCATCACAAACATTAGTAAAAGACAATGAGAGATGAGGCGTATGGTGAAAGGGCACTAACAGCACGGAGCTGGGACTGATCTTGAAAGAAGCTGAATGGCTGGGATAGACAACAGCCTGAGCAGAAGAAAGAGGGCCCGTAGAACAAAGGTCCTCTGCCAAATGTTGCAGATAAGTGGAAAAAGTAGCATTTCTCCAGTAGGCTGCCAGCATAACATCCGACAACCTGACATAGCCCCAAGAGGTAGACAATGCACACACCTCATGGCAGAAAAATGATTGGTTACACAGTCGCCAGTCGCTAGACGAGCAGAAGCTGCACGAATAGCAACACAAATCCATCGAGAAATGGATTCAGGAGAGATCTTATGTCGACCAGGAATAAGAGACAGAAAATCGATCCTACCCTTCCAAATGAACAGAGCAAAGGGTGTTCACACTCAACAGAAGGAAGAGTCCCGATACAGAGAGGAGGCAGAGTAGTCTCCGGTATCTGATTCTTGGCCTGAAAGGAGCAATCACTGGTAAACATAACACTCGTGGGAGAGCTCCAGAAAAAGGCCGGGTCAACCGAGAAGGCGTGAAGCTCACTAACCTGTCTGGCTGAGGCAAAAGCCATCAGAGAAACTGCATATCCACCTGGAATAAAGGCACAAATGCCCCTTCCCCCCCCCCCCCCCAAACAGAGCAGCATGCAAGAAAGATTCCATCTTGGAGTAAGCTGCAAAGTCCAAGGCCTTTTCCAGGAAAAGTGCCGAACAAACTTGGAGAGGAAAGGATGAGTGCCGATACGACACTGTCCCACATACGAAAAGGTCTCCGAAGCATGGACCTGTACCCATTGCTGGAGATCCCCAGAATCAAACATATACCAGAAACTCGGCAATCTGTGTGATCTGAGGAGTGACAGAAGCAGCAGAGTGATCCGCACACCATCGACAGAAGACCTTCCACTTAGCTGCATAGGCTAAACCAGTGAAGTGCCTCCTTGAAGAAGAAAAGCAACTCCACTGCTCGTCTCGAAAAAAACGCTACGGAGGAGACAGTACTGTAACAAAAGACATGCGTTAAGGCACAATGAAGTCGGGACGACGCGAAACCTCCTTGGGCAACCGCGGCAAAGAAGGTCGTGACGTAGAGGGAGACGTGCCGGAATCGCCGCTAACAGAGAGCAGAGCAGTTTGATCCACACCCACTGAGGAGACAGAGGTGCGATCGAAATGATTGACAACTGCAGGTTTGTATCTGGGCTAGAACCTGAGGCAGAATCGGAACCGACAGGAAGGCGTAGCAGACAAGACCATTCCAAAGGGTAGAGAAAGCGTCAATGGCGAAAGCCAGAGCATCTGGACATGGGGACACGAAAGTATCCACCTGATGTTTCCAACGAGTCGCAAAGAGATGACCCCAGAGATTGCAAAGAGACTGGAACACTGCCATGTGGAGCATCCACTCGGTGGAAAAGAACCTTCCACGTCAGGACAGGGAGTCGGCTAGGACGTTCAGACGACCGGGAATGTGACGAACCACCACTCCGGCATTGACATCCTGAGCGAGCAGTAGAAGATCCCCAACCAATTCGTACATGGGAACATAGTGCGTGCCGCCCTGGTTCCAAATGTAAATGACCACTGTCGAATTGTAGGACAACAGAAGGACCTGACAATTCAAAAGGCGGGGGATCTACTACCGGAAACTCAGAAGAAGAGCAAGAGGCTCCTTCTGGTCGACATGAAGAGCTGCTGGATCCTGGTCCCATGACCCTGGAAGGAAAAGACCTAGAGGATCCAATGTCACACCCCATCCGAGATCGCTGGCGACTGCCGTCAGAACACGATCGGACATGGGGAAGTCCAGCGGAACTCCCTGCATAATCCACTGAAAATCTGCCAGGGGAGACGGTGACGAGGAAGAGACTCCGGAAACTGAAGCGCCAGATCCAGAGGATCGACATTCGGTCTCCAACGACTGAGCAGAAAGCACTGGAGAGGTCTGACATGCAGCCGACCTAGAGGAATGAGATCCATCACCGTACGGTAGATACCGAGCAATCGGGGGAGACTCCGAGCTGTTGCGGACGTGGACTGAGACAGAGTCAGGGCAAAAGGCAGAGAAAATCACAGCCCTTGCCCGGGAAACCTTCACCATATCCAGCCGAGTACGAAAGCCCATCCCAGATGACAAAACGATGGAGAAGGGACCAGCTCCGACTTCTCCTCGTGGACTCTGAACCCTAGGGACATGACCAGCCTCAACTGTGTGTCAACATCTGACTCCAGAAAGGCAGCATTGGAATGCCTCTGGAGAATATCGACTAGATACGCCGAAGAAGACACCCTGAAATGTGTGCGATGTAAGACTTACACATGGGACATCAGACAGGTGAAGGCCCAAGGATCCAGGTCGAGGCCGAAGGGCATGGCCTTGAACTGGAAAACTCCCTAGGGAATGGAGCGGCGAACGACCTAAAAGCCTCCATTCTGACCGAAGGAGCCATGATAGACTGGGTCAGGATACTCAGATCGATAACCTGTCTGAGTCGGACGTCCTTCTTTGGCACCAAGAACAGGCGGGAATAAAATCCCACTGAAAGAATGTTCTTGATGACCTCGATCGCCCCCTTTGACTGGAGATTGCCTATCTCCGTGCTTAAAAGTTCCCAACGTGTAACGTTGAAAGGGACTTGTGTTAGAAGAGACACTATCGACTGAGTGGAATGCCTCAACCTGGGACGAACTGCTGATGCCTACCCTTACCCCGTGAGTGAGAAGAAGTGGTGGCAGGAGGATCAGCCCTTGGCTTCGCAGAGGAAGCAGAAGGGAACTTCAACAGAAGGTTGATCAAGCTGACGAAGCAGCAGCTGATCTATGAAATGACATAGGGAGTCATCCCTGATCGTCGCCATGGAACCAAGGAATAGTTGCGGACCCGCCGATAGAGGCAGATCGAAGAGGAACGTGCTGCCCCTCAAGAAGGGAACGACTTGTGTCCAGCACAGCGTCCCAGCGAACTAATTCCAAGTTAGCTGTGTTAGCATGTGAGAAGATGCATGAGCGCCTTGGACAGCACACACAAAAAACCTATTCGTCGTCAAACTTATCTGGGAGCAGATAAGCAACAAAGCAGAGACTACGTGATCGAAGAGAGAAAGCATTCCAGCATTTCTCTCGATAAGCCCAACACGGACTCTAGAGTCTCCATATGAAAAATGGCCGGCATGGGAGTCCTGATCCAAGACCGACAAAGTCTGGCAGACTGACGGATTGGCGGAATCGTAGGAACGATAACGCACCGAAGACAAAAACGTGTCAACTCTGTTGAAGAACGACGTCTTCATAGCCTTGGGAATCAGCTTAGAGTCCAAAGCTGTAAATGCTTCAACCACCTTTACCGACAGGCACGGTCGAAGGCACCCAGAAGCAGGTTGCTCCACAGGCTGTAGGCACGCGACCGATGATCGCGGCCGGGCTGACACTGTCAGCTGTTTTGACAGTTTGAGATCTGGAAGAGCTGCCCCCAAGTCAGAAGACTGTTGGCTCTCAACGTCAGGTATGTTGGACTCATCCCATGAGTCAGAAGACACATAGCCCAGCATGGGCAAACCATGCATTCTGGTCCCAGTGTGGGTGGGGATCAAACTGCTCTGCTCTCTGTTAGCGAATGAGTTGAAGTCAGGAAAGGCGGAGGCCGATACCCCATGTCTACACTACCAGACATCTCTGCAGATCACTGCAGGGATACAACTGCTGTGCTCGACAGCTGAAAGGACACAGCGGGAGGTTCGGTCGGGCTAAAGTCATGGAAGGCTGAGGCCGATACCCCACATCCACACTACAGACATCGCTGCAGACCCCTGTAGGGATAAGCCGAGGCTGGCTGAAACGGAGACCGATGACGTTGTAGATGCAACAGCAGTAGCAGCAGATACAACGGGAGCTGTTGATACTGGCGGAAAAGGGGAGAGAGCAACCGAGTCACAACCCTAGTGACAGCCTCAGATGTCGACTGGAGAGGGAGCATAGTCCCGGAAAAAGCAAAGGCAAAAGGCATTGCCCTAAAGGAACAGATACAGAAAGTAGAAGAACACCCTCAACTACGAGAGAAAGGTGTCAGAAAAAGAATCGGAGGAAACACAACTGAACCCAGGCGGCCGACAGGGACCCAAAAAACAGAAATTCAGCCCCAAACAGAGTGAAGAAATCCTGGCCATACAAGTCCCTAACTCCAATAATAATAATAATAATAACTAGATGGTTGGGGTTATGACTGCCGGCAGGTCATAACAAGTTTACACTCTGCTCCCTTTCTTCGTTCAAGGAAAACATGCTCGGAATATTGCTTGGAAAACTTGAAAGTCACATTATTGGTGTCTAACGCCACATCATCAGCTACGGTTTTATAGTGGCGATGAAAAGTATCTCTTGTAAAAGATAACATTATCTTCCAGGAAAGAAATAAAACCAAGTTGATTATTATGAACAATAAAACCAACGAGTGAATAGAGTAATGCAAATTTTTATTATTGATTTATTGGTGGTTAAAGCCACATCAGTATCTTATGCTATATCGTGGCGAGAAACATTAAAAAGTAAACAAGTCAAATATGAAGTAAAGTATTTGAATAAAAATATAAAATAATTACAATAGAAATGTCAAAGACTGTGGTATGAACAGTAAAAGCAATGAGTAGTGACACAAGGAATGTGTATACCTTATAAATCAACCCGTTCAGGTTATGAGTTGAAGTGTCTAGTTTAAAAGAGTAAAAACAATTTACAAGCTATTAGAAAGGTTGATTACATTAAAAATGAAGAGAACTTTGTGCGGGCTCGTATGATAAAATATATCTTTTGGAGATCCAACTGTGAAATAATGCCCTCTGACATGTTCAAAATCAGTGCAATGTAAAAGAATATTCCAAATGTTACAAAAATGTCGTGTTAAGTTGACTTCCTTGAGGAACGATATATTTTGATGACAAATTGTATTGTAAAAGAGGTATCGAAGACCCCACTGTCAAATCCTGGTGACAGAGAACACTATCTGGTGGCATATTACTGTGTGACATAAAGGAATGTTGAATTCTTATATGACGGATTATGACATGGTGTCCGAACCCTACAAAGGTTTCGAGACAGATACGTATCTGTAACACTTGCTCGGAGGTGATGGAGGTTGTTAATTGTCCCTCCATCCCATTTCGCCTACCCATGTACATTTGGTGTAGTTGCCACTATATGATTCTGGGAATTGTAAAAATAGTGATTTCCTTGTTTAAAGTATTTTTTCGCTGCACTGTCTGTCGCGATGTTAGCAGAGATAATGACGAAGTTACCAACAAAACATATATCGGTCAGACGTGAGAGTATAGAGTATTGAACTTCTCACAAAGTTCCAAAATGAAAGGGTTCTTTAAGCTAGCAAAGAGGAAAGAAAACCGGAAAGAAATAAACGACTTCCTTTTCGGTACATTCTCGATGTGTTCAAGCTAAAGTTGTAAAATGTTTAACTTCAGCTGTAGAAATGTAATTTTTATTTGGTATTCCATTAGTAACAAGAGGTGGTGATACTTTATCACCATCTTTAGATCCATCCGGATAGATAGTTGTATATATTCACTGTGCTTGGAATTTAATTGAGCATATTTTGTTTAAAAGTCCTAAGAATTTGTCTTTGATATTTTGGAAGAAGCAACGTCTAAAGTAAAAATTGGTTCTCTAAGATGCCAAGGAGAATGCATATGCATATGATTGGTTGTTTTGTTTTATCCAATTAGATTGAAGTGGCGGACTCCACGTCGAGCTTAATTCTAATTATCAAAGGAGGAATATGTTTCCGGTGTCTGTTAAAAAAAAATTAATAATAAACGGGGCAAAATGTTTAGTGCGCCAAGGACACCATTCACGAGACCACCTCCAATGTTGAAATACCTTAGCAGCATTACGTGTGTATTTTCAGCTAGAACCATTTTGGCTGGAAACCCTTGCATTAGGCGTTTGGTCAGATAAACGACCTGTGCAAGAGATTTTGCGTGAAAAATTGACACGCAATTTCTGTAGGACCTGTACAAAGTTGGTTCAGCATTTTGTGTTTTTTTTTTATTGTGGTCATTATAATGGTTGTTCTTACCAAAAATGTGAAGAGTTTCCTCTGGTATGTTGTGCTTTTCATATCGATGCACAATTTGTATGTCTTCCTGATTAAGTCCATCTGTAAGTTGCACAACTTTGAAATGTTCTGGAATGGCACGAATGGTTTCCACCAAATACTGAGGAAGCTGGTAGAAGTCACCAAAAGCAATTACACATACATTACCGAATGGGGCATGGTCATTTCTTTGATCTGCCTCAAACTATAATGTATTCCAGTGAAGTAGATGACACCATGGAAATTTCATCTATAATGAGAATTACCAAGTTTCCCAGTTTCGACCTCAAAGCATTTATTTTGTCACCCCCAAAGGGGTACAGTTTTTCGTACATCTGCTGATACTGCTGAATGAATTGTTGCTCCTCCAACATTGAACGCAGCCGTTCCAGTAGGGGCGCATATCACAACTGATATTGCGTCAGGTGTTGGCATTAATTGGGGTTAATGTTCTTTGTGTTTGAAATGGTTTACAAGTGTTGCCCTGTCGTCTTTCTAGGCAATATTGTCTCATAGAATAAAAAAATCTCTTTTTGTTTCTTCCTGAGAGCTCAACATTGGCAAGCTAATATATCCTGTTTTGTGAAGAGCGGCGGTTGTAAAACCTCGTATGACGGCTCTTCTGTGTTTGTTGAGAATTCAGAAATATAACCAATGTTTAGGTTCTCTTCGATCGTGTCATCTCATATCCTGCTCCCTACACATTCAGGTCTCTCAACTTCAGTTTCTGAACACAATGTAGCCCACGCTTCCTGAAATCCAACTGCAAAGGTTAAGTCGATATTTTGGTCAGCACTGTGTTTCAACTTGTTGAAAGGACCCGCATTATTGCTTACTATATTCCTCATAGAAGTTGGAGATGATGATGGTGTCACTTGACCTAAGCCATTGAAAAGATACTGTATGAATACAGCGATGTGAACTGACATTCCACTCCTGTACATTGAAATGGTGCAAGTTCCAAGTTGTTTACGTGGGCCTCGACACGTTCACTTGCAAGGAGAATTTTCCTGTCACACATGTGGCAACACCACTATTTACTGCACAGAACAACTTTGCTCACAATCAGCAGTACATTCAAGGAAATGAGTAGTGCTGACGCAGGCTTTTGTCATAAACCCCCCGTTTTTCGCCATGTCCTCCTATATAATGTGTGAAAATTTGACCAACTTGCTTCTGAAACAGGAGTTGAAAATAAATATTAATTGTTAGCATATTGGTACTCACTGCTGTGTAAAAATACCCAAACTCAAATGTAGACCAGCTAAGTCAATGGTGATATTGATTAGTATCCATGTCATATTCGCCACCGAACGGTCTATAGACTGCTCAGCGAGAACAAGATTATGAATGACAAAATCACTTCTGTTGTTTTCCGTTAGTAGTGTCTTCTGGGTCTGAATACGAGAATAGTAAATAATTTCCATCACCATACACGTTCGCTGGTTTCCATTTGTTTTAATATTCTTCACAAAATGAGGAAACACAGTTCCCATCACCATCTCTTCCTGCAAGTCACAGACTTGCCTGGTTTAAAACTCTTTTTTGTCACGTATAACGGTAGTCATTTCTTCTTTCTAAGTGGACACTGTATAGTATTCAATTAATGGTGCCAGTTGCCTGCCCCTGTCTTAGGTTGTCCCATAATTGGAATCTTACCCGTCATCGGAAACAGACCTGCGTCACCTATACTCAGAATATTTGTAAGTGGACACTGTATAGTATTCAGTTAATTGTCCCAGCTGTCCCTGTCATAGAGGTAGTTCCGTAATTGGAATCTTTTCTATGTTTATTTATTGGTATTTTATGTCACATCGGCAGCCAAGGCTATACTGTCACGAGAAAACGACAGAAAGTAAAATTTTAATTATGAAGTAAAAAGAAGGGATAAAGGAGTCAGAAGAGAAATGTCGCAAAGAGAGGAGTGGTCTGAATTGTAAGGAGTGGGGATAAAATATCAGTGAAAACGTATAAATCCATCTGATTGAATTTTAGACTTGAGGACTCTAGTTTAAAAGAATAAAAATAATTAGAAAGTTTACATAAATTGTACATGGTGACAGTATTGAGAACCACCAACATGAGAATGTCCCAAATTTCCATGTCTGTAAAACTTATTTTAAACAGAGGGGTAATAGGAACAGACAGTTGGATTTTGTAGAGTACGACACGTCATAGTAGTACTAAGACCTTGTGTCGAAGGGCACTGACTGCTTATAAGTAGGAGGAATAGCACAATAATCGACAATGTCTAATTATCAAATAAGTTTTGCTTGTTAATTGAAAGTTGAGTTAACATAAGAAAGTAATAATGCTGTCAACAGCATGCTGTCATTTTGTCTGACTGTCTGACAATATAGAGCGAATGAACCAGTAAGGTAAACTTTCAATGTCATCGTATCATTGTGCAGATTTTTACATTTAGTGTACGAGTATTACAAGGGTGAGATATTAGTCAATCATTGATTCCACAACACGCGCAAGTGTTGATGTGGGATTTAACCCCCTTCTGTAATTATTTATCTGTCTTTGTAAAAACTGTTCAGGCAAATTGTGGCCTTTAGAACGATTGCATTGGACAATTGACATGGGTGGAATGCACAGAAAAGCATGTACATTCTTGTCTTTTGAGTGGAACCCAGTTTGTGAAACTTCGCCTCGGTCAAAAAAATCTAAATGCTGTTGAGTTATAGGACCACTTTCACACCACCATTGTATCGAAGATTCAAAGACGAGTTCACTGACATGATTTTGTCCAATATATACCCATTTTATTGGAGATAAAATGTGTACTTCTACCAATTGCATTAACTTCTTCCCACGATGTCTCCAGATATTTTACAACTATTTGCCAACTCATAATGCCAAACAAAACTCATGGTACTACCGATACAAACTGTCACTTGAAAGTTGAATGTCTCTGGTAGAAATCTAATTTTTACAATTGTTCTAATAGCAGACCTGTTAAGTATGGTATGGGTGTTATGTATCGTATAAATATTTGCAGAAAAATTATTATTTATATGGGAGTGCGGTGGCTCAGTGGTAGACTGTTGGACCACTGTGCTAGAGGTCTCGAGTTCGATCCCCGTCCGGGACGACCCATCCTTGGGCAAGGCAGTTTATCCCGGTTGCCTACAAGGGGGGGGGGGGGGGGGGCGGGGGGCACGATTAATTGTTAGCATATATGTACTTGACAGGTCGTTCAGAATTATTTATATTTATTTATTTATTAGTGTTTAAGGTGGCATACCTATGCACAATGGCTAATGGCAAACGTGACAGTTTTACGGGTGGAGGAAGCCGGAGTACCCGGAGAGAACGACCGAGCATCGAAGAGAACTGTCAGCTCATCGACATTCTAACTCTGTTCAAGCTCTGCTCAAGCAGGGTTACAGCAGCTGAAGACATGTGCACCATCGACGTGCAGTACCTCTTAGTATCCATTGACATGTAGGCGAAAGGCGAGAAGGCGATTGAGGGGTTAAAGGTGGGGGACAAAGGCAAACACGAAGATCTATGTTGAACAGCACGTAAATGCGACGGAGAAGGCAAAAACTTAAAGGCAAAATTATTTGTCGACGTTCAAACGATTTTTTTAAAAATATCAGGGAGGAAGAGAACATTCTGGGTGGGTGGAAACAAGCAGCCATCGTAAAATTGCCTGAAAGGGTAACGTAGGAGACTGCAGTAACCAGAGAGCTATACGCTTACTGCCAGTGCCTCGAAAAGTATTAAGACACATCATATTAGATCGAATGAAGGAGAAGGCAAATAAAGAGAAGGAACGGATCATGCTTCTTTAAGATCCGCGTATTACTTACGACCATAGGGCAGGCATATGGATGGAATACATCGATGACTGTCTATAGAAAGGAACCTTGTGGACTTCAATGTGTCCATAGAGAGTCACTTTGTATCACTGTCAAGACATATGGCATTCTCTCCGAAATGGTTAAGATGAAAAACGAAATACTTGACAGACTGAAGTGCAGAGTACATAAAGGACGACGGACAGCTCAATGATTCACTATTACATCAGCAGTGAGACAGGACTGTATCTTATCAACTGTTCTATGTTTCTTGGTCAATGAGAATAGCAACTAATGGAAATAGAGAAGCGTTGTGAAGGTTAACAACAACACTGGAAAAGGACATTTTGGGGTAAGAAATGATCTTTTCAACAAGAATGAATTTAGCTGGAAGTGCTTTACACGAGTCTCTACTTGGTGTTTGGTCAAATGATCTTTACAGAACTATTATTATTAACGTCTAGGGCAACTGAAGTATTACAAGTCCTTATCCGGTAGAGACTTTCGCTTTTAATGTAGCATAGAGATAACGTTTCTCGTGATACCATTCTTCTCTCCGTTCAGAATATGTTTCTGGACCCAAAGTGTCTGAGCCTATAACCATTTGGTCCGGGGCTGTTTATTCGTGTATATCACAGCTAACCTGTATCTATACAGGTCGTTCCCCTATCCGCCACCCGGGGACCCGCTCAGTAGGGAATGGTCAAACAGATCAATCTTACCCCTTGAGTTTTTATTTATTTTTTTTTTTTTTTATAAATTTTTTATTTTTTTTTTTATAAAATTTTTATTTTTTTTTCCTTTTTATTATTTTTCTTTATTTTATTGTGGTTTTTTTTTTAGTTTTTAAATTTATAATGGGCAAACTACAAAAACACAAAAATAAAAATAAAAAAAGTTGCTCTTACTAAAAGTTGCAAAGTGATGGAGGGTAAGAGGGCGGACAAATAATGACAAGGAAATGTGGTTCAGGCCTGATTACATATGCGATGCACAGTAACATCTAATATGTGTTGACAATTCTTGAATCCTGGAGGAATCACTGATATATATTATCTTCTGAGCTGCGAACTCTGAAGATAAATGGAGATTTACATATTTATTCTGTGATGCTTAGCGCCACATGACCACCAAAGACTGTATCCTGGGCGCATAAACAAGATATGTTCAAGAACTGCATTTTGACACAACTGAGATGACGACATAAGAAATGGGCATGGCGTTTGGCCACAATTTATTTTTTCATTTTTGCTGGTTGTTAGTGTTATATCAGAAATATAATCTTCTACTAATTTATTTATTCAGTCCACTTTAACATGGAATCATATTATCGCCAAGATATATCTTTAGTTGCTGATACACCACTAACAACCAACAAAAATGAAAAAATAAATTGTGGCCAAACGTAATGCCCATTTCTTATGTCGTGATCTCAGTTGTGGCAAAATGCAGTTCTAGAACATATCTTATTTTAGTGCCGGCGTTCCTTTTAATTTTCAACGGCGTATGCTGTGTTAGATAAGAGGTGTGAAATAAATTCATTTATAGATCGTTAACGCCACATCTGCAGCTGATGCTATATCGTGGAGAGAGGGGTAAAATAAATAAAACAAAATAGGTCTGTTGGCTTTGAGAAGTTTTGATCAATGTGGAAACTATGAACAGTAGGTGCCCCAAGAACTTCAAATACATTCAAACAGACTGACACAGTCAGTAGAAAATAACGACAAATAACGAACAACAGGGTATGAATGAGGAAATGTGATGATACACTAGAAGAAAGGGAATTTATGAACGCTTGAGATAGCAAAAAATAATTGATTCCATTGAAAACTGGAATACTGTCGGAAAGGAATGTAACACTGTTCAATAAAATGACGTATGAAGGAAACAAGGGTGGAATGAATCTGGACCAACATGCTGTGTATATGACATTGTGGAACGTTGAAAACGTCCAAACGATAATTACAGAAAACACAAGAGAGGCAACAAAACTGAGATAGGAGTTTGTTACACAATCTGTCAGCTATGAGCGACTGAGGCTTCAGAAAAAGGAAACTCCAAAGAATACCCATTTTTCTCAAGGTGTTACCGTCACTCGTTGTAATTTGATTGATCCAAGCAATATCATTTACAATATTGTGGACTTATCTGCTTGATATTTGTTTCCTTTGTTTTTCTGTCTGCGTTAATACAGACTTTCCCGACAGTACGGTAGTTTTCAATTCGAATTAGGTTGCATTCATTTCAGTCACAGGAGGAATTATATCAGAAAGAATTGAACATTGTATAGGTATTTGTCAGACCTTGTGATTATCAAATTACAAGCTATGGTCGTCATACGTCGATATCACAATATTCAACTCGTTCGAAGATGCTTCCTCAGAAACATACCAATATTTGTGCACGTTACTGGGACCTTTTACTCCTTTGTTGTATAGTATCCTGTAGTGAGGCAATCCTCACTGACGTTCAACTATTCAACAAAGAGATACCATGCGTACACACGTCGATAGATAAGTGCATTTATATTTCTGAAATGCTCCTGCTTTGTTGTGTAGCGTCCTGTAGCGAGGCAATCCTCACTGACGTTCAGCTACGCAACAAAGTATACCACCAGTAGAACTTTTCACTGATGACTGTGTAGTGCTTCTGAAAGGTGTAGGGCAAGTGCGTTTTTGTGTGAAATGTTCCTGCTTTGTAACCCTTGTTGTGTAGCATCCTGTAGCGAGGCAATCCTCACTGACGTTCAGCTACGCAACAAAGTATATCACCAGTAGAACATTTCACTGATGACTGCACTCTGTCTGGAAGGTGTTAGCGTTTGTAAAACTTGTTGTGTAGCATCCTGTAGCGAGGCAGTCCTCACTGACGTTCAACTACGCAACAAATTTACTGTGAGCAGAAAGATAAATGTGCTGTTATTGTAAGTGCACTGCACTCTGTCTGGAAGGTGCTAGCTTTTGTAAAACTTGTTGTGTAGCATCCTGTAGCGAGGCAGTCCTCACTGACGTTCAACTACACAACAAATTTACTGTGAGCAGAAAGATAAATTTGCTGTTATTGTAAGTGCGTAGACAATATTTCCTGCGAATTTACTGATAACTCAGGAGACGTTTGTGGAACTTTTTCTGTTTTGTAAAATTTGCAGCCTAGCCCCATCTAGTGAGGGTGTCGACAGTGACTATCAACTACACTGTATACACTTTACCATAAATGGCAATGTTTTTATGACAGCGGCAGCTTGTTTGAAGGAAATGTGATGTCATTAATAGATGTATATAGAGAAAACATTTAAGAATAATTTAACGAACCCATATTTTCTCTAAAAACAGCTCTACATTTCTTCAGAAACAGCTGAACGGCTTTATAAAAAAAAGTCTATTGCGTTGCTTAGTTGAGATTGTGAGTCATGACTGTTCCACTACACGATGTTATGCTGCAAACTTTATAAAAAATTTAAGGGGCACAAATGTTTGACAAGTTGAAAGTAAATTTTCGGGAAAATTATCTGCTTTCTGTAGATGCTTTTGAGATCAAATATTTTCTCATGATGCTATCAAGCGTGCGTGTATTATGAAGTCTACTAGGACAACATTACGATAGCATGCTTTAATCAATAACGAGCTGAAGTTTGATAGCAGCATGGTCACTGTAGTATGTTGGAAGAACTGAAACTTGTGGTGTTGGCATATTGGCTTTCACATAGACATGATCTAGAAGAGAGCCCCAAATTGTTGTAGCCACCCTGACGATTTGTTTGTACCCAAAGGTTTCGACTAAATCATAAATTTGATTTGGCCCTGAGAACATGTTGACATTGAAGTCACCCAAAATAATGACTTGGGCGAAATCTTTGGTCTCTATGTCAGACAGGAGCACACGTAGTTGACGAGCAAATAGTGTGGCTGGATATGACGGTGTTCGGTACACTGTTACTACAATTAAGGACTCTGCTTCATTGGTCATGGCTATGTACTCCATATTGTTCACAGCCAGATAAAATCTGTGGAAATTTTTCTCATGTTTGCAATAAAAGCCAACACCCCCTTGCTTCATTCTTCAATCTCTGGAAAACCTCTTCACTCTCATCATAAGAATTGATCCTCAGCTGAAAATAGGAGTTGAACTCTGGAATAAATGGACCATACTCATTGTTTAACCATGTCTCCGTGAGAGCAATAACATCGCTTGAGATCATTGATGAATCACTCACCAAGTCATCCATATGTGGGAACAGACTCTGTATATTGTGCAATGTTATTGTAGTGGCCCCAGGTAAAAGTACTGGTTCATCAAACGAGTATGTCAGTGGAAATGGCTGCATCAGCTGTAAAGCGTCTGTTACGTTGTTTGGACAGTAAAGGTTTTGTTCTTTAAAATCTGTGATTTGTACCCCTTCAAGTGAGGTTACCTTACTAAGTGCGACATAACCACCCGCGGCAGCAAATATATCTTTTAAGGAAACTACAGCCTGGTCTATTGTTTGGCCTTGCACTTTGTGTGCTGTGCATGCCCAGGCCAGTTTTAGAGTAAACTGTTTTCGCACCTGGTTGCCTTTAATTTGTTCTGTGAACCGTTCGATAATGACAGCTTCTCTATCTGTTTGTTTCCTTAATGTTTTGGTGCCTACCCTCGGGTGATCGAATTTCACGAATATTCGAGTAACCTCACCTGAAGCATCTCTGACAATTCTCTTTACTGTGCCAAGCACTCCATTGACGAGTCCATCTCCAGTGTTCAAATTTCTTAGCAGCATTACGCGTGCATTTTCAGCTAGAACCAATTTGACTGGAAGCCCTTCACACGAGTCCGCACTAGGCGTTTGATCAGATAAACGACCTGTGCAAGGATTTCGCGTGAAAAATTGACACGCAATTTCTGTAGGACCTGTGTACAAAGTTGCTCCAGCATTTTTGTATTGTGGGCATTACAAAGGTTGTTTTTGGCAAAAATGTGGAGAGTTTCTTCTGGCAAGTTGTGCTGTTCACATCGATGCACAATTTGCATGTCTTCCTCACTCAGTCGATCTGCCTTTGTTTTTATTCTAATGCGATCGAGGAAGTGTGCAAATTGGGCATCGTCCCTTTGTCTCATGACATCTGTGAGTTGCACAACTTTGAAATGTTCTTTCTTTTTAAAGTAATCTGTCAAGGATGGTTTAAAAAGTGAACCACCAAATACGGGGGGAAGCTGGTAGAAGTCACCTACAGCAATTACACATACATTACCGAATGGAGCATGGCCATTTCTTTGTTTGATCTGCCTCAGACGATAATGTATGTGTTTGAGTAAAGTGGGTGACACCATGGAAATTTCATCGATAATGAGAATTTCCAGGTTTCCCAGTTTTGACCTCAAAGCATTTATTTTGGTCTCCCCCAAAGGGGTACAGTTTTTCGTACATCTGCTGATACACAGAGCTGAATGAATGGTTGCTCCTCCAACATTGAACGCAGCCGTTCCTGTAGGGGCGCATATCAAAACTGATATTGCGTCTGGTGTTGGCATTATCGGCGCTAATGTTCTTTGTGCTTCATAGAAGATACATTTTACCAGATGAGATTTCCCAACCCCTGCATCACCTGTTAAAAAGAGATGAAATGGTGTACAAGTGTTGCCCTGTCTTCTTTCCAGACAATATTGTCTGATAGAATAAAAAATCTCTTTTTGTTTCTTGCTGAGAGACCTCAACATTGGTAATATATCCTGTTTTGTAAACAACGGTTGTAAAACCTCGTAAGAGTGATCATCTGTGTTTCCCGCAAAATCAGGAATATTACCAATGTTTAGGTTCTCTTCGATCGTCTCATCTGGTATCCTGCTTTCTACACATTCAAGTCTCTCAACTTCAGTCTCTGGGCACAATGTAGCCCACGCTTCCTCAAACCCAGCAGCAAAGGTTAAGCCGATATTTTGTTCAGCATTGTGTTCCAATTTGTTGAATGGAGCAGCGTTATTGCTTACTATATCTCTCACAGGAGTTGGGGATGATAATGGTGTCACTTGACCATTGAAAAAATACTGTTCGTATGAAACATACGGTATTGGCATGAGATCATTATCTGTCCTGTGAGGAAGAAACAACTGCAATTGAGAAATATAGTAATCTTCAGGCTGTGTATCAGCATTGAACCTGGGGTATCTGATTATGGCTGAGTCAGTTCTGGTCCGTTTGAGCACATAGCCCAAGTCGCCAGAGAGAGTGGCAACAAGCTGACGATTGGTGTTGTTCAATTCAGAGCGAGACAAGATCCGATAATCTGAACAAAATCTAGCGAGACACATGCTAGAAAATTCTTCAGTATCTGGTCGCGCTCTGTACTTGTCGATCAGATTTGTAAACCAGACATCTTCTGACTCAGCCTGTCGTGATCGAATCAGAGATAGTGGCAGACTCATGCGTACTGGATTTCTGCCAACAGGAATGAATTGCACCTTTCTAGAACATTCTTTCAGGTGCAACTCACAGAGTCTATAAACTGCTTCCTGAGCACCGATTTCACGGTGATTAAAATACACCCCGCCTATTTTTCTCATCGCTTCCTGTGCGTCCAAATTTCCTTCTGCCGCTTCTTTGTTTGCGTTTTCTAAGACTGCCCCGATCTCGGTTTCGGACTTGGAAATGTATGAAACGACATACATGATGCAGGAATAAGCGTCGGTGATAAACTGTATATCCATATTAGCATTCCAGGATTGTAGTAATGTTGGATTATAATTGTTAATCCACACATCATTTGGCTGCCTTTCTGAAATAAGTGAGGTGCGTTTTGATAAAATGCACGAGGCATCCTGGAATGCTTGTTGTGTGACGCCAGCTGCATCCATCACCTCTTCTGAGGTACTATAATCACGCTCAGAGAGGGCTTCCTTAACAGCGTTTAAAACGTTTTTTGCTGTAATTCCATATTCTTCAGGTGAGAGGCCGGGGAGGTCCTCGAATGCAGTTTTGGGACGGCAGATAAATGTTGCACATGATGGCGGACGGGGGAAATTAAATCTACAGGTAGTTCCTGTCTTGTGACATGTTTTGGAGTGTTGTTTACTGTGCTGCTGTACACTGCTGACAATCTCGTGCAGCACAGGTTCAGATTCTTCATCTGGTAGGTTGCAGTTTATATACCTGTTGACAAAATCGATCACATCTTCATCTGAGTCTACCTCTATCTGTGGTGCATTCTCCACCCAGAAGAAACCGTGGACATGGGGCGATCCGCGTTGTTGGAATTCAACACGAAAGAAATAGTCATTTACTTTACCAATAGGCTGTTCTTCAGAAAGAATAATTTTCTTCAGAAAGGTTCGGAACCTATGGTCAAACATCCTGGCCGTTGTTACAGGGGCCTTTTTGAGGAGTTCACATTTCTCTGCCCAACTTAAATCGGCAGAGTCAAGTGAACTGCCTTGCTGCTTTAATATAGTGTTGATCATTTCTGGCTAGCGGAAATCGGCAGATGAAAATGAGCAAAACCAGGTGGGCTTGCCAAGTTGCCGAAGCATAGCAAACAGATCCTTAAGTGTGGATTGCCAATAGGGCGGTGTACCTCTGATCGGCTTCATATACTTGTAGGCCTTATCCTCTTTCAAGATAGTTCTTAGGAAGTTTGGATCAGTCAGATTTTCAGCTGTAACAGTTTCCTCAACATTATGGCGCTGAGTTCCCTTTCTCAGTGCAATAGATACTTGTGATATCACCTGATGTAATTCATTCATGTACTGCGCATAAAACAAGTAGGTGATATCACTAGAGAAACGGGTGTCAGCATTCATCAGTCTGGAGAGAAAATATCTATGTAAAGTTAGCCTATTTTCTCTCACATGATTGAATCTTGAATTGCCGTCAGGAAACTGTACAGGAAAACACATAGCTTCGTTGCATTTGTCCTGCAGAATTCTCACTGGCATATTACCTTCTGCAGGAGCAACACAATATACTCTTTCCATTGTGTGATCCAAAACTTCCTGAACAATATCAATAGGCTGCAAGCACGTGTCGTATTGGATGCCCTCCAGTTCTGCTCCTTCATCGCGATCTGTGTTATCCCGCTGCCCATCCTGTTCAACTTGTAAATCACTATTTCCTTCGTGTTCTGAAAGGGGATTATCAAATGTATCTGTGGCGATTGTCACACTGTCATAGTGTCGATTCTGCTCTTTCAAGAGCTCTAATGCTGTTGGAAGCTTATCGACACTAACGAACTGATGCTGAAAATACCCCTTGAACGACAATTTTTTTTTGAGTTTCACTTGGATCAACTCATTAGGATCCAGGCGAGGCAATGTCTCCATTGTTTTGACAATATCTGAAGGTACCGAAACAACAGGACCAATAACACCATGTTGTCTTCCCTTTGGTAATGCCACCATTTTAACAAAGGGGAGATGCAGCGATATGAGATGCCGTTCGAGTACATTCAGATCTTGCAAACAATCGGGAATTGGTGCAAGTTCCAAGTTGTTTGCGACGGCCTCGGCAGGTTGTCGTGCAAGGAGAATTTTCCTATCACATGTGTGGCAACACCACAGTTTTCCTCTCGGACCATTCTGCAGAGAACAATCTTGCTCACAATCAGCAGTACACTCATGGAGATATGTAGTGTTGACGCAGGCGTTTGCCATAAACCCCGCGTTTTCCGACTTGTTCTGGTATTTTATAAGCGAAAACTTGACAACTTGTTGCTGAAACAGGAGTTTATGACAAACACAGCAAACAAATTCAGGGCCCACTGAGATTTCGGAACGAAATTCTTGAACTATTTGTTCAATGTTTGCTGTTGGCTGCTGTCGTCTTTCTCGCACTCCATGAATGTCCCTCAGCCTGTTTAATCTGTACTGCATCCTACAAGCAAGGTTAATTTTTTTTCTATATAAGAAATTCAGTTGGTAACGCCGCTGCTTGTTTTTTCTCATAGCACTTTTAACTTTTTCCCTCCAATTATAATCTGTAGCATACCTCATGCGACTTCGCGACTTGACTTTCGCCCTCCACTCATCTTGGTTGGCATACTTGAACTTGCTTTGTGCTTTTGCGCGCTGACACCAGGTGTTATCATTGGCGTATTTTATTCTACTTTGTGACTTTTTGGTTTCCTTCCAAGTATTATCAGTGGCATATTTTGATTTACTGTATGACTTTAAAGTTTCTCTCCAGGTGTTACTAGTGGCATATTTTGCTCTACTTTGTGACTTTACAGTTTCTTGCCAACTCTTATCAGTGGGATATTTCAATTTACTTTTTGATTTAACAAGTTTTTTCCAGTTTTCGTCAGTTCCATATTTTTCTTTGCTCTGGGATTTTACATGTTCTTTCCAACTTCTTATGGTAGCGTACTTTGTTTTGCTTCTAGCCCTTTTTTGGTCTCGGTATGTGGAATGTTTTGAATATCGTGCGTGATCAGCGCACTTCTTTTTGTCCTGATAATTAATGTCCTGGTGATATCGTAAAAATTGACGTTGCCGTTCCTTCTTTTCGGGATCATGACTTTTCTGCATGTTTTGAAAGTCATTTCGCGGTGTCGCACGGGATGCTGAACATGGAGGGGAGTAACCAACTGGTCTCTGCCCAAGCAATAGCTTTGTGACCTCTGAACCTCTGGGTTGAGCTAATGTTCTAGGCAATGGGTCAGGCCAATGTGAACATCCAGGCTGAGGGTCATAAGATGGTATGTGAACAATTTGTTCGAAACCATTTGGTTGAGGCAATGCTCTAATTTTACTTTCAGTTGCTGCTGGTAATGGGTCAGGCCAATGGGAACATCCAGGCTGAGGGTCATCAGGTGGTATGTGAACAATTTGTTGTTGCAGAATGGTCGATGACGGCACAATAGTACTTTCTGTTCGATTACAATATTTTGGTGACAGTTCCGTTCCATCTGGCGTTGGAAGAGTGAACAGAGGGACTGCCACGAAAAGCTCTTGGTTGTGAAGGAATTCTATGTGGTCAGATTCTTTTGTTGTGTTTGTGTCCTGCTTATTTTTCCCCTTCTTCCGGGATAAACCACTTTTTTTTCTCATACTTCCCACCCCGATTGTACAATTTCAAATCCCTACCCTGAGTTTCAATTTAAAATTCCTACCTGATTTTACAATTTCAAATTCGAACCCTGATTCTACAATTTCAAATAGAGAAGAGATACCATTAGAAACTGAACCTTGGTAGTTGTAGATAAAAAAAACACAGTACTTTATTTTGCGTTTTTTAGCACTTTGTTGTATGGGATACAACTAATTTCAGCCACCTGTGGCCTACAATTAGCCCGATCGTTCATCCAGTGCCGTTTAACTGCCGTGCGATCTGTACACCATCCGAAGGACCAAAAGACCCCGTCCTTCTTGGCTCGGCTCTCCCGCGCTGGCACATCCTGTCTATTCAGGTGCGGTTATTTAACTAAATATGAGGCGAGCTAAATAACATTTGGCAGACTATGAATATAGCCGACACTGAACCCCATGGTGAGTTTTCTACACCAGTAACCTAACCAGTGTGCCCTGGTAGTGCCATAGGTTACTCAATTTTGGTTTGAAACAAAATCAAAAAAAGGTTTGGTCTTTATCCCATAATTACGAAATGAAATAGGAAAACAAGACATAAAGATAATGTTGTGGTCTACGAAAGCAGGCAAGATCACATAACTTCGACAACAAATATGCGAAGCTACACAAAAAGATAAACTAAATAGGCGGAAACAGCAGATAAAAAGCTGAGCGTATCAGTACTGTGATCTTCAAAGACCAGAATACGACTTCAACACCCAAATGTTTAAAACAAAAATGTGCACAAAGAAAAGCTTATCCTTCCCAGCATTTTCCTGTTCGAATAATTCAGGTAGGTGCATTAAAGAGCAGTTACTGAACAACAGAATGTTCAGATATTGTTCTGATTTCTGCGAGTACAGCTCAGAGTATTCGCTTGTGATAGACTATACTGAATTTAACAACTGTGTTCTATGTCATAATAAACTGTTACTGATTAACAAAAATATTTTCGACGGGTACCACTGTAATGGCTGCTTACCAGTCTCGGATATTTCAAGATGAGCACTTGAATTGTAGTGAGATAATTAGGAATGAGGGCCAATGCAAATAACACAAAGAGTAATACAAACTACACTCTTCGTTTGTCAGCAGTAAAGGAATTATTGAAGGGTAGTTACAAACTGATCAACCATTCGTTTTGAATTCGTAATAACTGTCATCAGCTGTATTGATACTTAACGTGCTAATGTGATTGACTTCTACGCAAGTAGCACATTTCCCGATCATCAGTCAAAGAGTGATGCAGTTATCACTAAACAGCTAGTAAAAAAATGTTAGAAAAAATAATTTTAACCGTCCACATGCTGCATATTGTAAAACACAACAGACGAATGATGGTGCAAGATGGCATAATAAAAATGAACAAATTCATTTGACAATAATCTACTGATAACGGAGTACTACTCACTTTGAAAAGATGATAGTATCAACGACTTAAGTAATGATAAAGGCAACTACCTAAGTAATGATAAAGGCAACTACCCTGAATTGTGATGCAAAGAGATGTTCATATTACAAAATACATATGCATGAATTTAAATTATATTGGAGTTGTGGATGCTCAAACTGCCAAAGTCCATTGAAGTTCTTGAATTAGAAGACAGGTGCAAAGTTGCTTGAGTTACGAACGACCACTGGTGAGAAATGTTTAAATACAATTTTATAGAGATGGGGTGGAGGGGTGAATGTATTACCGTATTCTTAAAAAGCCAAAGTTGACTTTCCACTTCAGAGCTTAGTGCATGATTGAAGTTCTGACAGAAAGTGGATCAACTTGTTTTCGTGAAGCCACAAAAGTGAATAGATAGGATAGCATGCCTCAAGTGATTTTGTTATAAAAAGACTGTTAAGTTTCAAACCAAAGAAATAATGCTATAAATCAGCAGTCACGACCAATCGTGTATCCACGATTGTTTGCACAAAAATAGTTTCGATCAACTCGGCAACATTTTGTACCCAAACCAGCAGAAAGTCACAACAAACTGTTCACCTGTGAACAAATTAGAATAAAAGGTTGAAATATGATTTTAAACACTAAGAATGTTTATTGGTGTCATGTATTGCACAACGCCCACTCCTTATGGTCGTCGATGAAGATTTGAGGAGTCACAAAATAATCATTACTTTTACAGTTAAAACGTGCGTTGACACATGTGGAAACAAGAACTTGTCAATCATAGACTCCACAATACGTTTCAAGCAAACAGGCGCAACTGTTGATGTCGGATGGATACCGTCCAGTTAGAGATGGAAATTAAAACTCTTTTGAGCTTTCTTATCTCTTGTTTTTCTATTATTTTCAATGTTTAAATGAAAATTGCGAAAAGGGACATTTTTTCACTCTATTTCAAGATATTTCTACTTAAACTGTAAAGGGTTTGTTTCAAAATGTTTGGTAGAAAAAAGGTCCAAAACAACTGTAGGTTGTTTATGATGCCAAGGAAGAATATGTGGTTCACGGGTTTCTTCTATCACTTAAGATTGCATTTCAGCAAACTGAATTTTGGGTTTGATTCTAATTCCCAATGGAGGTGTTTGTTTCTGTCATGGTTAAAAAAAATCATCATTTTCACAGACACAGTTATAAAACTGCGGTTGCTTACCATCACATCAGCACCAAAGGCTATACCAGGGCGTTAAAATAAAAAATGAGAAATTATCAGATAAGTTTTGTCAACGGAAAGATCAATTAACATAAAGAATTATTAATGCTGTGATCAGCAAGGATTCATTTTAATTGACTGCTTAGAATGAGTACATGTAGCGTACAAACCGGTAAGTTAAAGGTACACTAATGTATTCATATTGATTTTAAACTGATTTTTGCATTTGCTAGTATTACTAGATTGAGATACTAGTCAATCATAGATTCCACAACACGTTTCAACCAAACACGACCAAGTGCTGATGTCGGATGGACACCATGCACATCGAGATGGAAATTACAATTGTACAGAGCTTTCATAACTCTTCTTTTTCTACCAGTTTCGATGTCCAACTGAAACTTGGGAGAACGGAATTTTATTTCACTCGTATAAGAATATATCCATGCATTTAGTGAATCTATCCCCCTTTGTAATTCTTTATCTGCCTCTGTAAACTGTTCAGGCAAACCGGGGCCATTAGAAGAATTCCATTCGACCTCTGATATAGGTGAAATACACAAAAAGCAGGTTTATATTTGGAAATTGATGCACTAAGCTAACCATTTGTCGGAAACAAGAAATTACATTTGCCACTACTTGTTCGGGAGTTTCCTTCAAGTAAATATATTTCCCCATTTTACATGTTAGATCACAAGTTCCCATCCGTATGTACATTCTTGTCTTTTGAGATGAACCTGCTTTGTGAATATTCGCTTCAGTAAAATCTAAATGATGTTGAGTTGACGTTCCACTTTTACGCCACCACTGTATTGATGTTTCAAAGACCAGTGAACTGACATGCTTTTTCAAATAATTACACATACTAGAGGAGATAATAAAATATGTACATGTCTACCGTTTGGTAAAACTTTCCATGGTTTCTTCAAATATTTTTCGCATTCATAATGTCAAAACTAATTTATAGTACTTCCGATAAAAACGGTTGCTTGAAAGATGAATGTTTCTGGAAGAAACCTAATTTCTACACATTCTAACAGCGCAGCTGTTACGTATCGTTTCGGATTATGAATGGCAGAAACGATTCCACAAAAAGGTTATTTGCCAGAAAAAAATAGACATAAGTGAGGATAACATGCTGAGAATCCAACGAAACGTGACTGAAGGTAGTAGTACTGTATTTCAGTTTCAGAGATTAATGTAAAAGCACTAAAACATTTCGAAAAAATTTTGCAATGCAAGTCAAATACAACTTAATTCAAAGGAAAAACTGACGAACTGAAATTCGCGGTTATCAGCTGCAAACAAAACGAGGAGCGTTTGTAGAGGACCTGCCATGGACTATCCCTGCTAGGTTTGGTTCACATCAACTCAGTAGTTCCAGAGAAGATGAAAATGTGATTTGCCATAGTGTTTCTTTAGTAACTATAAGCAGCAATTGCACCAGTGCTTACAACCCGATCAACATTAAATGGAGATCGCTGATAGAGGTGGTCCCAGTCACAATTGCAGCCATGTTTGCAACCAGATCAACATTAAATGAGGATCGTCGGTAGTGAGTGTCTCAGTCATAAACCATGCAATGTTTCAAAACATTTGGCGCTGTGCTTTCAGATAAGATTTTTCAAAATCCAGCAATCAGAATAAAAACATGCTTTTGGCAGCCATGCTTTTCGATATAAAGTAAGAGAAATGAGTAGCATTTGTAGAGGACCTTCCAGAGAGAGATTATCCCTGCCAGGTTTGGTTCACTTCGGGTCAGTAGTTCCAGAGAAGATGAAAATGTGATATCCCATAGGGTTTCTATAGTAACTATAAGCAGCAATTGCGGCAGTGTTTACAACCCGATCACCATTAAATGAGGATCGCTGCTAGAGGTGGGCCCAGTCATTTATCTGAAATATCAAAACATTTGACCTGGCAGTTTCAGAGGAGATGATTTTTGAAAATCCACCAACCAGAATCAACGAATGCCTCTGGCGGCCACGTTTTTCAACCCACGGGTACAAAATGAGGATCGTTTGTAGAGGACTTGAAATAGACCATTTCGGCCAAGTTTTGCTGACGCCGACTAAGTAGTTCCAGAGCAGAAGATGAAAATGAGATTTCCCATGGGGTTTCTGTAGTAATTACATGCCGCAGTTGAAGCCATGTTTGCAACCCGATCAATATTAAATGAGGACCCTTGGTAAAGGAGGTCCCAGTCATCAACCATGCACACTTTAATTGACCCTGTGGTTTCAGAGGAAAATATTTTTCAAATTTCAACAATCACAATCAAAGAATGCCTTTGGCGGCCATGTTTTCAAACCAATTGGAACAAAAATGCGGATAGTTTGTACAGGACCTCCTAGAGGACCTCCCGTAGACTATCCCTGCCAGATTTGGTTCACGGTGGTTCAGTAGTTGTAGATATGTGATTTCTCATAAGGTTTTGCGGCCATGTTTGTAACCCCATCAACATTAAATGACGGTCGTTGGTATAGGGGGTACCAGTCATCATTTATGTGAAGTCTCAAAACATTTGGCCTGGCGGTCTCAAGAGTAGAAAATTTTTGAAAATCCACCAACCATAATCAAAGAATGGCCCTGGAAGCCATGTTTTCACCCGACTGGAATAAAATGAGGATGTTTTGTAGAGGACCTCCCATAGAGCATTCCTGCCAAGTTGCGTTCGCATCGGCTCAGCGGTTATAGAGAAGATGAAAAAATGTGAAAAATTTGTGGACGCCAGACGACAACGGACGCCAACTGATGTGAAAAGCCTGCATGGCTTTTTACGCCAGTTGAGCTAAAAATAACAAATTATCGAAGGTGTTTTGCATGTCACTGGAAAGATCAGTTAACATAAGGAATTAATAATGTTGTCATCATCAAGGATTCGTTTTAATTGACTGCATATAATGAGTACATGTAGCGTACCAGCCAGTAAGTTGAACATACACTAATGTAATCATACTGATTTCATACCGATTTTTGCTTTTGCTTGTATTACCACCCTGAGATACTATCACTAGTCAATCATAGATTCCACAACACGTTTCAACCAAACAGAAGCAAGGGTTGATGTAGGATGGACACCATCCAGATAGAGATTTTTTTCACTGTTATAAGAACATATTCATGCATTTAGTGACTCTAACCCCTTTTGTAATTCTTTATCTGCCCCTGTAAACTGTTCATGCAAACTGTGGCCTTTACAAAGATTCCATTCAACAATTGATATCGATGGTATACACAGAAATACCAGGTCTATATTTGGAAATTGATGCACTAAGCTAACCATTTGTCGGAAACAAGAAACTACACTTGCCACTGCTTGTTCTAGAGTATGAAAATACTTCAAGTAAATATTTTTCCCCATTTTACACATTAGATCACAAATTCCCATCCATTTGTACATTCTTGTTTTTTGAGATGAATCCAGTTTGTGTATATTCTCCTTAGTAAAATCTAACTGCTGTTGAGCTGTCGCACCGCTTTTACACCACCATTGTATTGAATTTGAAGTTTCAAAGTCGAGTTCACTTACATGTTTTTTCAAATAGTTACCCATACTGGTGGAGATAATAAGATGTGTTTCTGTACCGTCTGGATAACCTTTCCAGGGTTTCTCAAAATATTTTTCAAGTTTTTTCTCACTCATAATGCCAAAACTAATTTATAGTTGCTTGAAAGATGAAATGTTTTGTGGAAAAAATCTAATGTTCACATGCTCTAATAGTGCAGTTTTTACGTATCGTTTGGACTTATGAATGGTAGAAATGACTGCACGAAAAATGGTTATTTGCCAGAAAAAATAAACGTAATTGATAGTACCTATTCACAGAGACAACTGATTCGCGGTTATTATCTGCAAGTTAAAAAGTTTCAGCTACCAGGAATCTTATGTTTTAAAATCTTTTAATTTATGTTCTTTAAGTTCCCCTAACTCCCTTTTTTTTTGGTCCCGAGAATGTAACGCACTTTTTTTTATATAGCTTATGGGGATGAGGAATTCTCGAGTAATTCAATGATTTATATTGTGATATTCATCCGTGTATTGTTGGTTAATTATTCCCGACCGCAAACTGTAAAGAGAACGCTGCAACCGTCCATTCGTTCGTCCGTCCGTCCGTCCGTCCGTCCGTCCGTCCGTACGTCCGTCCGTCCGTCCGTCCGTCCGTCCGTCCGTCCGTCCGTCCTTTTTTTTTAATCACTGCGTCCACCCACTAATACCTTTAAAGGCACCTCTCAGATTTTGTATAATCTGTTCATTTATCGATCACTACCCCCTCCACCCCCCCCCCCCCACTCTCTACCTACCCCAAAACTAAATTAAGTAACTGCCCATGTCGGACTGTCGGTATTTCTCTTCCTTGAGAGTCCATCTGCTAATTTTGTAGAAGCCACTCCTCATATATGGCTGATCAGATTGTTTTGAAATCGCATAACATTCTGTATGTGTGCAATGTTTTGAAATTTCCCTATTCATGCATGTATTGTTGATTAATTATTTCCCACCGCATCGTAAACTGTGAAGAGAGACACTGCAACTGTCCGTCCGTCAATCCGTCCGTCGGTTCGCATTAATCACTGCGTCTACCCACTAATACCTTCAAAGATACCTCTCAGAATTTGTATAATCTGTTCATTTATCTATCACTCCCCGAGATGTCTGTACCACAAAACTAAGCTATGTAACTGCCCATGTCGAACTATCGGTACTTTCTCTTCATAAGCGTCCATCTGCTAATCTGCCAGAAGCCATTCCTCATAGATGGCTGATCAGATTGTTTGAAATCACACAACATTCTGTATGTGGCCAACATTTTTAAATTTCCCTATTTTCCTTGGGGACGTGGTAAAAAAAGAAATATTTTCTATATCGAGGCTCCCATGCAGAAAGGTGCTAAATAGGTTTTGGGGCAAAAATGTTTTTTTTACGCCAAAGAGTTAAGAAAATGACAAAGAATAATCTCTGAAAAAATTGTCTTGATACGAAAATTAAAACTATCATTTTTAATTTGTGCATAAAGGTGCCATCTCTGATATGAAGAGAAGGTGTTATGTAGAAAGGGTCTATATCCCATTTTGGTTATGCAGAAAGGTGCTATCTTGGAAATGGTACCTTATTGCATTGAATTTACAGACATCTGTTACAAAATTCCAAGGCAGTAAGGTGATATATGTCATGTGTATCACCATTCGAACAGTTCAAATATATCAAAGTGTCATACAGAATCTAGCCAACTTCAGATACTGTATTTTATGACTGACCAACTGTGTACAGTAATGGCTTGATTCGAAAGAAAATACCTCATGATTCGGACAATTTTTTGCGGCAGTATGCGACCAACTTGATGGTGACTTCAATCAAACACGCGCAAGTGTTGATGTCGGATGGACACCATCCAGATAGAGGTGGAAATTAAAACTGTACAGAGCCTTCTTATCTCTTCTTTTTCTATTATTTTCGATGTCCAACTGAAACTTGGGAGAACGGAATCTCTTTTCACTGTTATAAGAACATATCCATGCATTTAGTGAATCTATCCCCATTTGTAATTCTTTATCTGCGTCTGTAAACTGTTCAGGCAAACTGTGGCCTTTACGACGATTCCATTCGACAATTGATATAGGAGGAATGCACAGAAAAACCAGGTGTATATTTGGAAATTGACGCACGAAGCTGACCATTTGTCGGAAACAATTGCCACTGCTTGTTCGGGAGTATCCTTCAAGTAAATATATTTCCCCACTTTAGTTGTTAGATCACATGTTCCCATCCATATGTACATTCTTGTCTTTTGAGAAGAACACAGTTTGTGAATATTCGCCTTAGTAAAATTTAATTGCCATTGAGCTGTCGCACCACTTTTACACCACCATTGTATTGAAGTTTCAAAGGCTAGTTCCCTAACATGCTTTTTCAAATAATTACCCATACTAGTGGAGATAATTAGATGTGTATGTCTACTTCTACTGTTTGGATAACCTTTCCATGGTTTCTCCAAATATTTCTCAAGTTTTTTCTCACTCAAAATGCGAAAACTAATTTATAGCACTTCCGATAAAAAGCAACCCAATTTTTACACGTTCTAACAGCGCTGTTCTTAGTGATCAATTGGGCTTATGTATAGTAGAAATGATGTCACGAAAAATGGCTATTTGCCAGCAAAAATAGAGGTAATTCGGGATAAAATGCTGCATTTCCAATGAAACTAACTGAGGATACTACTGTATACTACTGTATTTCCGTTTCAGACTTTAAAGTAAAAGCACTAATACATTTTGAAAAAAAATTGGAATGATAGCGAAATACTACTTAATGGAACGAGACATCAGGCGACCTGACATTCGCGGTTGTTTTTATTAACTACAAACAAAAAACATTTAACTTTGTTCCCATCTTACGTTTGGAAAATCTTTAGATTGATGTTCTGTAAGTATCCCTAACTCCCTTTTTTCTGAGTCCGATAATTTGACGTACTTGCATGAAGAATTCTCGATAAATTCAATGATCTATTTATATTTTAATATTGATCAATGTATTGAATAATTATTCCCCATCGCATCGTAAATTACGAAAGAGACACTGCAACTGCCCACGTCCGTCTGTCGGTCCATCCGTCCTTTTATTAATCGCTGCGTCTATCCACTAATCCCTTCAAAGATACCACTCGGATTTAAAATATCTGTTCATTCGTTGATTACTCCCCTATATCGTGCTTCTCTTCCTTGAGCGTTCATCCGCTTAGTCTCTTACACAGCCCACAAGCTATTCACGTAGAGGTCGGCTATCAGCTTCAGCCATTTAAAAATGGCAGCGAAAATTCAATAGAAGAAAGACGAGCGGGTGTGTGTGTGTGGGGGGGGGGGGGGGGTCGAAAAGATAAAAACTAATTGCAGCACAGCAATGTGGTTGCTGTCAAAATTACGGGAATCGGCTGTACTTCACGGTACACTATACTGAGATGCTGTGCCGTGCCGTGCCGTGCTTAGAAATAAAAATTTGGGATCAAAACATGAATAATCTACGTGACTAGCGCACATAAAAATGCGTCGAATGCTGTTGTTTGGCGGTGACATGCACTCATTTTTATTCAAGTGGATCACAAAATCTCTCGATAAAAGATTGGGACAGAAATGGGAAAGATCTGGGCATTTCAACGTACACAGCAGCACAATTTCTACCCCCTACCAAGAAACGTTTTTCTTCTACCCAATTTACGCCACCATTTTAAAAAGCTGATAGCAAACCTTTACGAGAATAACTAGTGGGCTGTGCAGGAGACTACCATTCGCTAAACTGCCAAAAGTCACTTCTCATAAATGGTTGATCTGATTGTTTTGAAATCGCACAACATTCTGAATGTGCCCAACATTTTGAAATTTCCCTTTTTTTCTTGGGAACAGGGGAAAAAAATAAATATTTTCTATATATTTATTTATGTATTTACTGATTAACTTATTGATGACACACAGCTGTTGAAAGATAGTGCTTATTTTTTAGCTATATTTCAATTGTCATAAACTTTCAAAGATAAATAGTCATTGTGCATTGGACAAATTTCGTCACGGATGAAGAACACATGAAAATAGTAAATACCGGTCCCTCTGAGTTTCATACCTGGCCGGTAATCAGAACTTATTACGAAATCGGTCCATCACGACACGGATAACCATCAAGAGGTTTTGGATACGACTTTTATGCTCCTGAGAGAGGACCCATCTGAAATCCTGGTTGTTCGTCCGTCTGTCCGACTTTATTTGTCCGTCCAGAGTATAAATTCTAAAATGTTTCAGTGCATTTCCATGAAACTTTACACAAAAAATGCAATGGAAGGTCTGTTGTGCAGGAACATCATTCTCAAGTGACAAAGGTGAATGTCACAGGGACGGTGAAACTTCATTTTCTCACAGACTGTATTTGACTGTCCAGAACCATAATTCTATAATGCTTGTGTGAATTTCCACAAAACGTCACACAAATGCAAAGACCGATAGGAGTATTACACAGCAACACCGTGGTCGAGTGACAAAAGTCTTTGCTGCAGAAATGAACTACTAATCGCTGATCTTTATGTAAGAAATCTCAAGTGGACTTTCGAGGTACAAGTGATTTGAAAGAACGTATGTTTTTTAAAAATTAGGTATTGTTTCGATCGTTGTTGCCAAGGTAACATCAGTTATCAACAACAAAAGTTCATCATCAACTTTTCTGGCTACGTTACATACTACGTAGCTGTAAAATATGAGTTGGCTAGCTTGGATAGTTATTGAAATATTGCCCCAAAGGCCTTAACCGATCACTTTTGGAAAAATAGCCTCGTTCTGAAATGCGTGATAATACCTGCAGAAATGTATTTTATCGCCGAAATATATTTATTTATTTATTGATGTCTGATGTCACATACTTGTGCACAATGACTAATCGTGACCGTGACAGTCTTACGGGTGGAGGTAGATGGAGTACTCAGAGAGAACCACCGAGCATCGACGAGCAACTGTCAGCTCCTGAACATTGTAACTCTCTTCAAGCTCTGTTGAAGAAGGGTTACAGCGGTTGAACACATGTGCACCATCGTCGCGCAGTACACCTCAGTACACAGAGTCATCGTGCCACCATGTAGACAACTGGAATAAAGTGCCTGACACAATGCGGGTTGTCCCTAATGGGGATTGAACTCGTGACCTCTAGCATAGAAGCATAGAAGTCCAACAGTCTACCAGGGAGCCACCACACTCCCTTTCGCCGAAATATGCAGACTGTACTGTTCGATAGGTTTTGTTAATTTGAGCCCTACAGACCTATTGAGTCCAGAAATATTAAGGAAAATCTGCCTAGAAAGTAGATTTTCTGCAAATCAGAACTTTCAACGTTGTTTTGACCTGGGTGTTGAATTTGTTTCGTTTCTTTTTTTTCGTTTTTACACAGACCCTACTGTTTCTAACACCTCCAACACTTTCCCGAAAAGAATACAAGTTGGTTTAGACATTAATTATGGCTTTATTCCCTAAATACCCTATTTTTATGCATGTCCATGTTTATTAACGAAATATTTCAAGCAATGCTTGCACACAAAGCCACTATTTGTTGCAAAATTGCCTACCTCGGTCGAAGTATGAGTGTATGTTTGTGTATCGTCAATACCACCTCTAGTTTCTGCCGTTTCCATATGTAAAAGTAGCCTTTAAGATTTTCGAAATTTTGCAAAGAAATGTGAGGGTACCTTCATTCACCCCGATCTACAGGAAAATCCAGAGACATGTTTTGGGTTTTTACATTTTCTGTTAGGGTATCAAATGAGCTACCAAATGCTGACCTATGTTTTAAAAATCGCTCAAGGAATTCTGACATATAAGCGATTTAAAAAAGGGTCTGTTTTGGCCCATTTTCGGTTTTTGTTGCTATGGTAACACAACGATGGACGAAAATTTCGGCAAAAAATTATCGAAAACCTGTTGGCCACAGCACTACTATCTACTTCCAAAATTTCAGTTGGCTAACTTGAATAGTTATTGACATATAGCACCAATTGCCTTAACTAGCCACTTTTTTGAAAATTCACCTCGTTCTGAATTGTATGATAAAACCTGCAGACAATCCATTTTTATCCCAAAATGTGCAGACTCCCTTGTTTCACAACTTTTGTTAATTTCAACCCTATAGACCATTTGACTGCCAAGTTATTAAGAAAAATGTGCTTAGAAAGTAGGTTTTTTTACAAATCTGAACTTCGAGCCTCGTTTTCACCTTGATCCTGCGACCCCGTAAAATTTTTTTTTCCGTTGTCATGGAGACCCATCATTTCTCTATCACCTCACACACACTTTTAATAAAGAAGTTGATGTGGGTTTAGATGCTATTAAAGTATTCCCAAACCACCTATTTTTGAGAGTTTCCATGGTTACCAACGAAATTCATTGAAAATGACCAAGACGAGGTCATAGGGGACATCGAGCTTGTTCACCTGTCCAAATTTCATCATCCTGCTGTGTATAGTTTCTGAGAACATTCGCCCCCCAATTTAGGGTGGAAGAATAATAAGAACTAGATGGGCGCGGTTATGACTGTCGGCAGGTCATAAAAAGTATACACTCCGTTCCATTAGCATTTTCTGTCGTAGTGGTCATCACCACATAGGCCACTGCACATATTTTTTTTACTTTCAAAATTTAAGTTGGCTAGCTTGACAACTTATGAACATATTGAGAGAAATACCTCAACCTTAACTGGACACTTTTTTGAAAATTAGCCTCGTTCTGAAATGCGCGATAAAACCTGCAGAAAATCCATTTTTATCCCAAAATGTGCAGACTCCCTTGCTTCACAACTTTTGTTAATTTCAGCCCTATAGACCTTTTGACTGCCAAGTTATTAAGAAAAATGTGCTTAGAAAGTAGGTTTTTTTACAAATCTGAATTTCGAGCCTCGTTTTCACCTTAATCGTGCGACCCCGCAAAATTTTTTTTTTTCGTTGTCATGGAGACCCATCATTTTTCAAACACCTCCCACACTTTTCAGAAAAAAATTCGTCTGAGTTAAGATGTTATTAATGTATTCCCAAACCACCTATTTTTTGCCGTTTCCATGGTTACCAACGAAATTCATCGAAAATGACCTAGACGAGGCACTGTAGGACTGTGAGCTTGTTCACCTGTCCAAATTTCATCATCCTGCTGTGTATAGTTTCTGAGAACATTCGCGTGCAAATTCGGTGGAATAATAATAATAACTAGATGGGCGCGGTTATGACTGCCGGCAGGTCATAACAAGTATACACTCCGTTCCATTAGCATTTTCTGTCATAGTGGTCATCACCACATAGGCCACCGCACATATTATTTTTACTTTCAAAATTTAAGTTCGCTAGCTTGACAACTTATGAACATATTGAGAGAAATCCCTCAACCTTAACTGGCCTCTTTTTTGAAAATTAGTCTCGTTCTGAAATGCACGATAAAACCTGCAGAAAATACATTTTTACCCCAAAATGTGCAGACTCCCTTGTTTCACAACTTTTGTTAATTTCAACCCTATAGAATTTTTCATTGCCGAATTATTAAGAAAAATGTGCTTAGAAAGTAGGTTTTTTTACAAATCTGAACTTCGAGCCTCGTTTTCACCTTGATCCTGTGACCCCATAAATTTTTTTTTTCGTTGTCATGGAGACCCATCATTTTTCTAAAACCTCCCATACTTTTCATAAAGAAGTTCATGTGGGTTTAGATGCTATTAAAGTCTTCCCAAACCACCTATTTTTGAGCGTTTCCATGGTTACCAACGAATTCTTTCAAGTAACGCTTGCACATAAAGTCCATTTTATTGGTGCTACTTTGCCAACCTGGGTTCGAAGGATGAGTTTATGTATGTGTATCGACCATACCACCAGTAGTTTCTGCCGTTGCTATATGTAAATGTAGCCGTATGTCATTTTTGCCATTTTGCAAAACGAATTTGAGGGTACCCTCCTTCACCCCCCTCTACAGCAAAATCTAACCAAGAGCGGGTTTGGTTTTTTTTCATTTTCTCTTAGGGTATAAAATGAGCTACCAAATGGTGACCTATATTTAAAAAATGCCTCCTGGGATTCTGACATACAAGCGATTTGAAAATAAGGTACGTTTTACCCATTTTCGGTTTTTGTTGCCATGGTAACACAACGATCGACAAAAATTTCGGTAAAAAATTATCGAAATCTTTTTGGCCACATTACATACTATCTCCTTCCAAAATTTCAGCTGTCTATCTTGAATAGTTATTGACATATAGCACCAAATGCCTTAACTGGCCACTTTTTTGAAAATTAGCCTCGTTCTGAAATGCATGATAAAACCTGCAGAAAATCCATTTTTATCCCAAAATGTGCAGACTCCCACGTTTCACAATTTGTGTTAATTTCCACCCTATAGACCTTTTGACTGCCAAGTTATTAAGAAAAATGTGCTTAGAAAGTAGGTTTTTTTACAAATCTGAACTTCGAGCCTCGTTTTCACCTTGATCCTGTGACCCGCGTAAAAAAAAATTTTTTCGTTGTCATGGAGACCCATCATTTTTCTAACACCTCCCACACTTTTCATAAAGAAGTTCATGTGGGTTTAGATGCTATTAAAGTATTCCCAAACCACCTATTTTTGAGCGTTTCCATGGTTACCAACGAATTCTTTCAAGTAACGCTTGCACATAAAGTCCATTTTATTGGTGCTACGTTGCCAACCTGGGTTCGAAGGATGAGTTTATGTATGTGTATCGACCATACCACCAGTAGTTTCTGCCGTTGCTATATGTAAATGTAGCCGTATGTCATTTTCGCCATTTTGCAAAACGAATTTGAGGGTACCCTCCTTCACCCCCCTCTACAGCAAAATCTAACCAAGAGCGGGTTTGGGTTTTTTACATTTTCTCTTAGGGTATAAAATGAGCTACCAAATGGTGACCTATATTTAAAAAATGTCTCCTGGGATTCTGACATACAAGCGATTTGAAAATAAGGTACGTTTTACCCATTTTCGGTTTTTGTTGCCATGGCAACACAACGATCGACGAAAATTTCGGTAAAAAATTATCGAAAACTTTTTGGACACATTACATACTATCTCCTTCCAAAATTTCAGCTGTCTATCTTGAATAGTTATTGACATATAGCACCAAATGCCTTAACTGGCCACTTTTTTGAAAATTAGCCTCGTTCTGAAATGCATGATAAAACCTGCAGAAAATCCATTTTTATCCCAAAATGTGCAGACTCCCTTGTTTCACAATTTGTGTTAATTTCAACCCTATAGACCTTTTGACTGCCAAGTTATTAAGAAAAATGTGCTTAGAAAGTAGGTTTTTTTACAAATCTGAACTTCGAGCCTCGTTTTCACCTTGATCCTGTGACCCTTGTAAAAAAATTTTTTTTCGTTGTCATGGAGACCCATCATTTTTCTAACACCTCCCACACTTTTCATAAAGAAGTTCATGTGGGTTTAGATGCTATTAAAGTATTCCCAAACCACCTATTTTTTAGCGTTACCATGGTTACCAACGCAAATGGTAACACAACGATCGACGAAAATTTCGGTAAAAAATTATCGGAAACTTTTTGGCCACATTACATACTATCTACTTCCAAAATTTCAGCTGTCTATCTCGAATAGTTATTGACATATAGCACCAAATGCCTTAACTGGCCACTTTTTTGAAAATTAGCCTCGTTCTGAAATGCATGATAAAACCTGCAGAAAATCCATTTTTATCCCAAAATGTGCAGACTCCCTTGTTTCACAACTTGTGTTAATTTCAACCCTATAGACCCTTTGACTGCCAAGTTATTAAGAAAAATGTGCTTAGAAAGTAGGGTTTTTTTTCAAATCTTAACTTCGAGCCTCGTTTTCACCTTGATCCTGCGACCCCATAATTTTTTTTTTTTTCGTTGTCATGGAGAACGTTCATTTTTCTAACACCTCCCACACTTTTCAGAAAAAAAATCGTCTGGGTTAAGATGTTATTAATGTATTCCCAAACCACCTATTTTTGAGCGTTTCCATGGTTACCAACGAAATTCATCGAAAATGACCTAGACCATGCATTAGAAGACATCGAGCTTATACGCCTGTCCAAATTTCATCATGCTGCTGTGTATAGTTTCTAAGCACATTCGCCTACAAATTTTGGCAGAATAATAATAATAATAACTAGATGGGCGCGGTTATGACTGCCGGCAGGTCATAACAAGTATACACTCCGTTCCATTAGCATTTTCTGTCATAGTGTTCATCACCACATAGGCCACCGCACATATTATTTTTACTTTCAAAATTTAAGTTGGCTAGCTTGACAACTTATGAACATATTGAGAGAAATACCTCAACCTTAACTGGCCTCTTTTTTGAAAATTAGCCTCGTTCTGAAATGCACGATAAAACCTGCAGAAAATACATTTTTACCCCAAAATGTGCAGACTCCCTTGTTTCACAACTTTTGTTAATTTCAACCCTATAGAATTTTTCATTGCCGAATTATTAAGAAAAATGTGCTTAGAAAGCAGGTTTTTTTACAAATCTGAACTTCGAGCCTCGTTTTCACCTTGATCCTGTGACCCCATAAATTTTTTTTTTCGTTGTCATGGAGACCCATCATTTTTTCTAAAACCTCCCACACTTTTCATAAAGAAGTTCATGTGGGTTTAGATGCTATTAAAGTCTTCCCAAACCACCTATTTTTGAGCGTTTCCATGGTTACCAACGAATTCTTTCAAGTAACGCTTGCACATAAAGTCCATTTTATTGGTGCTACGTTGCCAAGCTGGGTTCGAAGGATGAGTTTATGTATGTGTATCGACCATACCACCAGTAGTTTCTGCCGTTGCTATATGTAAATGTAGCCGTATGTCATTTTCGCCATTTTGCAAAACGAATTTGAGGGTACCCTCCTTCACCCCCCTCTACAGCAAAATCTAACCAAGAGCGGGTTTGGGTTTTTTACATTTTCTCTTAGGGTATAAAATGAGCTACCAAATGGTGACCTATATTTAAAAAATGCCTCCTGGGATTCTGACATACAAGCGATTTGAAAATAAGGAACGTTTTACCCATTTTCGGTTGTTGTTGCCATGGTAACACAACGATCGACGAAAATTTCGGTAAAAAATTATCGTAAACTTTTTGGCCACATTACATACTATCTCCTTCCAAAATTTCAGCTGTCTATCTTGAATAGTTATTGACATATAGCACCAAATGCCTTAACTGGCCACTTTTTTGAAAATTAGCCTCGTTCTGAAATGCATGATAAAACCTGCAGAAAATCCATTTTTATCCCAAAATGTGCAGACTCCCTTGTTTCACAATTTGTGTTAATTTCAACCCTATAGACCTTTTGACTGCCCAGTTATTACGAAAAATGTGCTTAGAAAGTAGGTTTTTTTACAAATCTGAACTTCGAGCCTCGTTTTCACCTTGATCCTGTGACCCGAGTAAAAAAATTTTTTTTCGTTGTCATGGAGACCCATCATTTTTCTAACACCTCCCACACTTTTCATAAAGAAGTTCATGTGGGTTTAGATGCTATTAAAGTATTCCCAAACCACCTATTTTTTAGCGTTACCATGGTTACCAACACAAATGGTAACACAACGAACGACGAAAATTTCGGTAAAAAATTATCGGAAACTTTTTGGCCACATTACATACTATCTACTTCCAAAATTTCAGCTGTCTATCTTGAATAGTTATTGACATATAGCACCAAATGCCTTAACTGACCACTTTTTAAAATTTAGCCTCGTTCTGAAATGCATGATAAAACCTGCAGAAAATCCATTTTTATCCCAAAATGTGCAGACTCCCTTGTTTCACAACTTGTGTTAATTTCAACCCTATAGACCCTTTGACTGCCACGTTATTAAGAAAAATGTGCTTAGAAAGTAGGTTTTTTTACAAATCTTAACTTCGAGCCTCGTTTTCACCTTGATCCTGCGACCCTGTAAATTTTTTTTTTTTCGTTGTCATGGACACCTTTCATTTTTCTAACACCTCCCACACTTTTGAGAAGAAAATTCGTCTGGGTTAAGATGTTATTTATTTATTCCTAAACCACCTATTTTTGAGCGTTTCCATGGTTACCAACGAAATTCATGGAAAATGACCCAGACGAGTCCATGTAGGACTGTGAGCTTGTTCTTCTGTCCAAATTTCATGCTGCTGCTATGTATAGTTTCTGAGAACATTCGCGTGCAAATTGAGGTGGAATAATAATAATAATAACTAGATGGGCGCGGTTATGACTGCCGGCAGGTCATAAAAAGTATACACTCCGTTCCATTAGCATTTTCTGTCGTAGTGGTCATCACCACATAGGCCACCGCACATATTATTTTTACTTTCAAAATTTAAGTTGGCTAGCTTGACAACTTATGAACATATTGAGAGAAATACCTCAACCTTAACTGGCCACTTTTTTGAAAATTAGCCTCGTTCTGAAATGCGCGATAAAACCTGCAGAAAATCCATTTTTATCCCAAAATGTGCAGACTCCCTTGCTTCACAACTTTTGTTAATTTCAACCCTATAGACCTTTTGACTGCCAAGTTATTAAGAAAAATGTGCTTAGAAAGTAGGTTTTTTAACAAATCTGAATTTCGAGCCTCGTTTTCACCTTAATCCTGCGACCCTGTAAAATTTTTTTTTTTCGTTGTCATGGAGACCCATCATTTTTCTAACACCTCCCACACTTTTCAGAAAAAAATTCGTCTGAGTTAAGATGTTATTAATGTATTCCCAAACCACCTATTTTTTGCCGTTTCCATGGTTACCAACGAAATTCATGGAAAATGACCTAGACGAGGCACTGTAGGACTGTGAGCTTGTTCACCTGTCCAAATTTCATCATCCTGCTGTGTATAGTTTCTGAGAACATTCGCGTGCAAATTCGGTGGAATAATAATAATAATAATAACTAGATGGTTGGGGTTATGACTGCCGGCAGGTCATAACAAGTTTACACTCTGCTCCCTTTCTTCGTTCAAGGAAAACATGCTCGGAATATTTTTGGCCAAGGTACATACTATCTAATGTCAAAATTTCAGCTGGCTAGCTTGAATAGTTATTGGCATATAGCACCAAATGCCTTAACTAGCCACTTTTTGAAAATTAGCCTCGTTCTGAAATGCATGATAAAACCTGCAGAAAATCCATTTTTATCCCAAAATGTGCAGACTCCACTCTTTCACAGCTTTTGTTAGTTTCAACCCTATAGACCTTTTGACTGCCAAGTTATTAAGAAAAATGTGCTTAAAAAGTAGGTTTTTTTACAAATCTGAACTTCGAGCCTCGTTTTCACCTTGATCCTGTGACCCTGTAAAATTTTTTTTTTTCGTTGTCATGGAGACCCATCATTTTTCTAACACCTCCCATACTTTTCATAAAGAAGTTCATGTCGGTTTAGATGCTATTAAAGTATTCCCAAATCACCTATTTTTGAGCGTTTCCATGGTTACCAACAAATTCTTTCAAGTAACGCTTGCACATAAAATCCAATTTTTTGGTGCTACGTTGCCTACCTGGGTCCGAAGAATGAGTTTATGTATGTGTATCGACCATACCACCAGTAGTTTCTGCCGTTGCTATATGTAAATGTAGTACTATGTCATTTTCGCCATTTTGCAAAACGAATTTGAGGGTCCCCTCCTTCACCCCCCTCTACAGCAAAATCTAGCTCTTTGAGGTTTTGGGTTTTTTACATTTTCTGTTAGGGTATAAAATGAGCTACCAAATGGTGACCTATATTTAAAAAATGCCTCCTGGGATTCTGAAATACAAGCAATTTGAAAATAAGGTACTTTTTACCCATTTTTGGTTTTTGTTGCCATGGTAACACAACGAACGACAAAAATTTCGGTAAAAAATTATCAAAACCTTTTTGGCCACACTACTTACTATCTACTTCCAAAATTTCAGCTGTCTATCTTGAATAGTTATTGACATATGGCACCAAATGCCTTAACTGGCCACTTTTTTGAAAATTAGCCTCGTTCTGAAATGCATGATAAAACCTGCAGAAAATCCATTTTTACCCCAAAATGTGCAAACCCTCTTGTTTCACAACTTGTGTTAATTTCAACCCTATAGACCTTTTGACTGCCAAGTTATTAAGAAAAATGTGCTTAGAAAGTAGGTTTTTTTACAAATCTGAACTTCGAGCCTCGTTTTCACCTTGATCCTGTGACCCGTGTAAAATTTTTTTTTTTCGTTATCATGGAGACCCATCATTTTTCTAACACCTCCCACACTTTTCATAAAGAAGTTCATGTGGATTTAGATGCTATTAAAGTATTCCCAAATCAACTATTTTTGAGCGTTTCCATGGTTACCAACAAATTCTTTCAAGTAACGCTTGCACATAAAGTCCCTTTTCTTGGTGCTACGTTGCCTACCTGGGTTCGAACTATGAGTTTATGTATGTGTATCGACCATACCACCAGTAGTTTCTGCCGTTGCTATATGTAAATGTAGTCCTATGTCATTTTCGCCATTTTGCAAAACGAATTTGAGGGTCCCCTCCTTCACCCCCCTCTACAGCAAAATCTAGCTCTTTGAGGTTTTGGGTTTTTTACATTTTCTGTTAGGGTATAAAATGAGCTACCAAATGGTGACCTATATTTAAAAAATGCCTCCTGGGATTCTGAAATACAAGCGATTTAAAAATAAGGTACTTTTTACCCATTTTCGGTTTTTGTTGCCATGGTAACACAACGAACGACGAAAATTTCGGTAAAAAATTATCGAAAACTTTTTGGCCACACTACTTACTATCTACTTCCAAAATTTCAGCTGTCTATCTTGAATAGTTATTGACATATGACACCAAATGCCTTAACTGGCCACTTTTTTGAAAATTAGCCTCGTTCTGAAATGCATGATAAAACCTGCAGAAAATCCATTTTTACCCCAAAATGTGCAGACCCTCTTGTTTCACAACTTGTGTTAATTTCAACCCTATAGACCTTTTGACTGCCAAGTTATTAAGAAAAATGTGCTTAGAAAGTAGGTTTTTTTACAAATCTGAACTTCGAGCCTCGTTTTCACCTTGATCCTGTGACCCGTGTAAAATTTTTTTTTTTCGTTATCATGGAGACCCATCATTTTTCTAACACCTCCCACACTTTTCATAAAGAAGTTCATGAGGGTTTAGATGCTATTAAAGTATTCCAAAACCACCTATTTTTTAGTGTTACCATGGTTACCAACGCAAATCGTAACACAACGATCGACGAAAATTTCGGTAAAAAATTATTGGAAACTTTCTCGCGACATTACATACTATCTACTTCCAAAATTTCAGCTATCTATCTTGAATAGTTATTGACATATAGCACCAAATGCCTTAACTGGCTACTTTTTTGAAAATTAGCCTCGTTCTGAAATGCATGATAAAACCTGCAGAAAATCCATTTTTATCCCAAAATGTGTAGACCCTCTTGTTTCACAACCTGTGTTAATTTCAACCCTATAGACCTTTTGACTGCCAAGTTATTAAGAAAAAAGTGCTTAGAAAGTGGGTTTTTTTACAAATCTTTACTTCGAGCCTCGTTTTCACCTTGATCCTGCGACCCCATAAAATTTTTTTTTTTCGTTGTCATGGAGACCCATCATTTTTCTAACACCTCTCACACTTTTCATAAAGAAATTCACGTGGATTTAGATGCTATTAAAGTATTCCCAAACCACCTATTTTTGAGCGTTTCCATGGTTACCAACGATATTCATTGAAAATGACCCAGACGAGGTCATAGAGGACATTGAGCTTGTTCACCTGTCCAAATTTCATCATCCTGCTGTGTATAGTTTCTGAGAACATTCGCCCTTCAATTTTGGGTGGAAGAATAAAAAGAAAAATAATAATAACTAGATGGGTGTGATTATGACTGCAGGGCAGATCATCACAAGTTTCCACTCTTTTCGAAAATTCGCAAAACACTATGCTCCATGTAGAGTAGATTGTGGCCACAGTTTTCGGAGCAGCGACTTGAAATTTTCAGCACTTATTCTACAAGCTTTGCTAAAGACGGCCATGGTATTCAAAAGCCCAGAATCCCAGCACGTGACCTACGGGACCTCCACGCGCATGCGCATACGCTCTTTTCGATTTCGGCGTGACAAAATGGGAAATCCGTGTCGATCTCCATGGCATTTGATGAAGCAACTATTCATGAACGCTGAGTGAAAATTTCATGCAAATCCTCCGAGAATTGGCCGAGATACAGCGTTTTGAAGAGAGGAGGTAATTTTTTGAATTTGGTCTTTTTCAAGCTGGTGCGAAAGAAGACGTTGGGAATGGGCGCAAACTTGCCACCTCTCCCCTCTCTGGGCTATTCCCTCTTAAAAGTTACGATTGCGTGTGATTGGTGATGAGTTGGCTGTAAATGGAAGTTGCTTCTTCAAGACTAGCACCAAGGGATCACGATACAACGTTTAAATCTTTGAGAAACGTGAGAAATTAAAATTATAAAGAAATTGGCGGTAAATTGGTTTTTGGCATGCAGGAAAAGATTTATGAAACTTTGCATACTAGACATTAAAATAGCACTTCAGTCATACAAGCACTGTGCCGAGACCGCTGAAGGCAGCGACTTGAAATTTTCAGCACTTGTTCTACGAAGCCTGGCCGACATTTTGCCACCGGAATCGAGTGTTTTCACCGCGTGAAAGCACCACGCGTCGCGTGGAAAGAGAGAGTACTATTCGTCCCGACTTTTCAGTTTGCAATGGACTTGAGCAGTGATGTAGACTGCTGTACAGCAGTGATTGAGCATAAAGTGCCAGGTATCGGTGCCACATTGCATAACCGGCTCCAAGGTATGATTGTTTGTCTCAATATCGTCCTTCACCACTTGTAGTTTATACCATTGTCATACATTAATGTAGCCTCTTGTCATTTTCGCAACTTTCGAGCCAGAACGCCACCAAGGTGGAAATGTGCAATGTGCGGGAGGAGGGGGGGGGGGGGGGCTTAGGGTTAGGGTTAGTGGCTGGAGCGGGCGGGGGGGGGGGGGTCTCTCCCTGACACTATATTTAAACCTTAGATAATCGTTAGAATTTGAAGTGATAAGAAATCGGCGATTAGTATCTTTTGGAAGGAAAAGATTCACGAAAATTCTCCAATTAGACATTACAACTGCACATCAGACACACACGTGCTGTGTCGAGACCGCCGAAGACAGTGACTTGAAATTTTCATTACTTGTTCTATGGAGCCTGTCTGACATTATTGCATCCAATGCGAGTGTCCAGACCGCGTGGAAACATCGCGCATCGCGTGGAAAGTGAGAACACTATTTGTCCCGACTCTATCAGTTTGGAATGGACCTAGGCAGTGTTGTAGACAACTGTAGAGCTGCGACTGAGTATGAAGTCACTGTTTCTTGTGCCAACTTGCCTAACTGGCTTCAAGGTATGATTTTGCATCTGTATATCGTCGAGACCGCCAGCAGTATATACCGTTGTCATATGTTAAGGTAACCTTTTTTTCATTTTCGCCAACTTTAGACCCACATTTGAGGGTACCTTCCTTCACCCTCGTCTACAGCAAAATCTAGCTCTTTGAGGTTTTGGGTTTTTTACATTTTCTGTTAGGGTATAAAATGAGCTACCAAATGGTGACCTATATTTAAAAAATGCCTCCTGGGATTCTGAAATACAAGCGATTTGAAAATAAGGTACTTTTTACCCATTTTCGGTTTTTGTTGCCATGGTAACACAACGAACGACGAAAATTTCGGTAAAAAATTATGAAAACTTTTTGGCCACACTACTTACTATCTACTTCCAAAATTTCAGCTGTCTATCTTGAATAGTTAATGACATATGACACCAAATGCCTTAACTGGCCACTTTTTTGAAAATTAGCCTCGTTCTGAAATGCATGATAAAACCTGCAGAAAATCCATTTTTACCCCGAAATGTGCAGACCCTCTTGTTTCACAACTTGTGTTAATTTCAACCCTATAGACCTTTTGACTGCCAAGTTATTGAGAAAAATGTGCTTAGAAAGTAGATTTTTTTACAAATCTGAACTTCGAGCCTCGTTTTCACCTTGATCCTGTGACCCGTGTAAAATTTTTTTTTTTCGTTATCGTGGAGACCCATCATTTTTCTAACACCTCCCACACTTTTCATAAAGAAGTTCATGAGGGTTTAGATGGTATTAAAGTATTCCAAAACCACCTATTTTTTAGTGTTACCATGGTTACCAACGCAAATCGTAACACAACGATCGACGAAAATTTCGGTAAAAAATTATTGAAAACTTATTCGCGACATTACATACTATCTACTTCCAAAATTTCAGCTATCTATCTTGAATAGTTATTGACATATAGCACCAAATGCCTTAACTGGCTACTTTTTTGAAAATTAGCCTCGTTCTGAAATGCATGATATAACCTGCAGAAAATCCATTTTTATCCCAAAATGTGTAGAACCTCTTGTTTCACAACCTGTGTTAATTTCAACCCTATAGACCTTTTGACTGCCAAGTTATTAAGAAAAAAGTGCTTAGAAAGTAGGTTTTTTTACAAATCTGAACTTCGAGCCTCGTTTTCACCTTGATCCTGCGACCCCATAAAATTTTTTTTTTCGTTGTCATGGAGACCCATCATTTTTCTAACACCTCTCACACTTTTCATAAAGAAATTCACGTGGATTTAGATGCTATTAAAGTATTCCCAAACCACCTATTTTTGAGCGTTTCCATGGTTACCAACGAAACTCATTGAAAATGACCCAGACGAGGTCATAGAGGACATTGAGCTTGTTCACCTGTCCAAATTTCATCATCCTGCTGTGTATAGTTTCTGAGAACATTCGCCCTTCAATTTTGGGTGGAAGAATAATAAGAAAAATAATAATAATAATAATAATAATAATAAGAATAATAAACATGAATTTTCCATTTAACAATAACAATAAGTTTACACAGAGTGTAAACTTAATAATAGATTGTATATAGAGTACCCATACAGTACTAGATGGGTGTGATTATGACTGCAGGGCAGATCATCACAAGTTTCCACTCTTTTCGAAAATTCGCAAAACACTATGCTCCATGTAGAGTAGATTGTGGCCACAGTTTTCGGAGCAGCGACTTGAAATTTTCAGCACTTATTCTACAAGCTTTGCTAAAGACGGCCATGGTATTCAAAAGCCCAGAATCCCAGCACGTGACCTACGGGACCTCCACGCGCATGCGCATACGCTCTTTTCGATTTCGGCGTGACAAAATGGGAAATCCGTGTCGATCTCCATGGCATTTGATGAAGCAACTATTCATGAACGCTGAGTGAAAATTTCATGCAAATCCTCCGAGAATTGGCCGAGATACAGCGTTTTGAAGAGAGGAGGTAATTTTTTGAATTTGGTCTTTTTCAAGCTGGTGCGAAAGAAGACGTTGGGAATGGGCGCAAACTTGCCACCTCTCCCCTCTCTGGGCTATTCCCTCTTAAAAGTTACGATTGCGTGTGATTGGTGATGAGTTGGCTGTAAATGGAAGTTGCTTCTTCAAGACTAGCACCAAGGGATCACGATACAACGTTTAAATCTTTGAGAAACGTGAGAAATTAAAATTATAAAGAAATTGGCGGTAAATTGGTTTTTGGCATGCAGGAAAAGATTTATGAAACTTTGCATACTAGACATTAAAATAGCACTTCAGTCATACAAGCACTGTGCCGAGACCGCTGAAGGCAGCGACTTGAAATTTTCAGCACTTGTTCTACGAAGCCTGGCCGACATTTTGCCACCAGAATCGAGTGTTTTCACCGCGTGAAAGCACCACGCGTCGCGTGGAAAGAGAGAGTACTATTCGTCCCGACTTTTCAGTTTGCAATGGACTTGAGCAGTGATGTAGACTGCTGTACAGCAGTGATTGAGCATAAAGTGCCAGGTATCGGTACCACATTGCATAACCGGCTCCAAGGTATGATTGTTTGTCTCAATATCGTCCTTCACCACTTGTAGTTTATACCATTGTCATACATTAATGTAGCCTCTTGTCATTTTCGCAACTTTCGAGCCAGAACGCCACCAAGGTGGAAATGTGCAATGTGCGGGAGGAGGGGGGGGGGGGGGGGCTTAGGGTTAGGGTTAGTGGCTGGAGCGGGCGGGGGGGGGGGTCTCTCCCTGACACTATATTTAAACCTTAGATAATCGTTAGAATTTGAAGTGATAAGAAATCGGCGATTAGTATCTTTTGGAAGGAAAAGATTCACGAAAATTCTCCAATTAGACATTACAACTGCACATCAGACACACACGTGCTGTGTCGAGACCGCCGAAGACAGTGACTTGAAATTTTCATTACTTGTTCTATGGAGCCTGTCTGACATTATTGCATCCAATGCGAGTGTCCAGACCGCGTGGAAACATCGCGCATCGCGTGGAAAGTGAGAACACTATTTGTCCCGACTCTATCAGTTTGGAATGGACCTAGGCAGTGTTGTAGACAACTGTAGAGCTGCGACTGAGTATGAAGTCACTGTTTCTTGTGCCAACTTGCCTAACTGGCTTCAAGGTATGATTTTGCATCTGTATATCGTCGAGACCGCCAGCAGTATATACCGTTGTCATATGTTAAGGTAACCTTTTTTTCATTTTCGCCAACTTTAGACCCACATTTGAGGGTACCTTCCTTCACCCTCGTCTACAGCAAAATCTAGCTCTTTGAGGTTTTGGGTTTTTTACATTTTCTGTTAGGGTATAAAATGAGCTACCAAATGGTGACCTATATTTAAAAAATGCCTCCTGGGATTCTGAAATACAAGCGATTTGAAAATAAGGTACTTTTTACCCATTTTCGGTTTTTGTTGCCATGGTAACACAACGAACGACGAAAATTTCGGTAAAAAATTATGAAAACTTTTTGGCCACACTACTTACTATCTACTTCCAAAATTTCAGCTGTCTATCTTGAATAGTTAATGACATATGACACCAAATGCCTTAACTGGCCACTTTTTTGAAAATTAGCCTCGTTCTGAAATGCATGATAAAACCTGCAGAAAATCCATTTTTACCCCGAAATGTGCAGACCCTCTTGTTTCACAACTTGTGTTAATTTCAACCCTATAGACCTTTTGACTGCCAAGTTATTGAGAAAAATGTGCTTAGAAAGTAGATTTTTTTACAAATCTGAACTTCGAGCCTCGTTTTCACCTTGATCCTGTGACCCGTGTAAAATTTTTTTTTTTCGTTATCGTGGAGACCCATCATTTTTCTAACACCTCCCACACTTTTCATAAAGAAGTTCATGAGGGTTTAGATGGTATTAAAGTATTCCAAAACCACCTATTTTTTAGTGTTACCATGGTTACCAACGCAAATCGTAACACAACGATCGACGAAAATTTCGGTAAAAAATTATTGAAAACTTATTCGCGACATTACATACTATCTACTTCCAAAATTTCAGCTATCTATCTTGAATAGTTATTGACATATAGCACCAAATGCCTTAACTGGCTACTTTTTTGAAAATTAGCCTCGTTCTGAAATGCATGATATAACCTGCAGAAAATCCATTTTTATCCCAAAATGTGTAGAACCTCTTGTTTCACAACCTGTGTTAATTTCAACCCTATAGACCTTTTGACTGCCAAGTTATTAAGAAAAAAGTGCTTAGAAAGTAGGTTTTTTTACAAATCTGAACTTCGAGCCTCGTTTTCACCTTGATCCTGCGACCCCATAAAATTTTTTTTTTCGTTGTCATGGAGACCCATCATTTTTCTAACACCTCTCACACTTTTCATAAAGAAATTCACGTGGATTTAGATGCTATTAAAGTATTCCCAAACCACCTATTTTTGAGCGTTTCCATGGTTACCAACGAAACTCATTGAAAATGACCCAGACGAGGTCATAGAGGACATTGAGCTTGTTCACCTGTCCAAATTTCATCATCCTGCTGTGTATAGTTTCTGAGAACATTCGCCCTTCAATTTTGGGTGGAAGAATAATAAGAAAAATAATAATAATAATAATAATAATAATAAGAATAATAAACATGAATTTTCCATTTAACAATAACAATAAGTTTACACAGAGTGTAAACTTAATAATAGATTGTATATAGAGTACCCATACAGTACTAGATGGGTGTGATTATGACTGCAGGGCAGATCATCACAAGTTTCCACTCTTTTCGAAAATTCGCAAAACACTATGCTCCATGTAGAGTAGATTGTGGCCACAGTTTTCGGAGCAGCGACTTGAAATTTTCAGCACTTATTCTACAAGCTTTGCTAAAGACGGCCATGGTATTCAAAAGCCCAGAATCCCAGCACGTGACCTACGGGACCTCCACGCGCATGCGCATACGCTCTTTTCGATTTCGGCGTGACAAAATGGGAAATCCGTGTCGATCTCCATGGCATTTGATGAAGCAACTATTCATGAACGCTGAGTGAAAATTTCATGCAAATCCTCCGAGAATTGGCCGAGATACAGCGTTTTGAAGAGAGGAGGTAATTTTTTGAATTTGGTCTTTTTCAAGCTGGTGCGAAAGAAGACGTTGGGAATGGGCGCAAACTTGCCACCTCTCCCCTCTCTGGGCTATTCCCTCTTAAAAGTTACGATTGCGTGTGATTGGTGATGAGTTGGCTGTAAATGGAAGTTGCTTCTTCAAGACTAGCACCAAGGGATCACGATACAACGTTTAAATCTTTGAGAAACGTGAGAAATTAAAATTATAAAGAAATTGGCGGTAAATTGGTTTTTGGCATGCAGGAAAAGATTTATGAAACTTTGCATACTAGACATTAAAATAGCACTTCAGTCATACAAGCACTGTGCCGAGACCGCTGAAGGCAGCGACTTGAAATTTTCAGCACTTGTTCTACGAAGCCTGGCCGACATTTTGCCACCGGAATCGAGTGTTTTCACCGCGTGAAAGCACCACGCGTCGCGTGGAAAGAGAGAGTACTATTCGTCCCGACTTTTCAGTTTGCAATGGACTTGAGCAGTGATGTAGACTGCTGTACAGCAGTGATTGAGCATAAAGTGCCAGGTATCGGTGCCACATTGCATAACCGGCTCCAAGGTATGATTGTTTGTCTCAATATCGTCCTTCACCACTTGTAGTTTATACCATTGTCATACATTAATGTAGCCTCTTGTCATTTTCGCAACTTTCGAGCCAGAACGCCACCAAGGTGGAAATGTGCAATGTGCGGGAGGAGGGGGGGGGGGGGGGGCTTAGGGTTAGGGTTAGTGGCTGGAGCGGGCGGGGGGGGGGGGGTCTCTCCCTGACACTATATTTAAACCTTAGATAATCGTTAGAATTTGAAGTGATAAGAAATCGGCGATTAGTATCTTTTGGAAGGAAAAGATTCACGAAAATTCTCCAATTAGACATTACAACTGCACATCAGACACACACGTGCTGTGTCGAGACCGCCGAAGACAGTGACTTGAAATTTTCATTACTTGTTCTATGGAGCCTGTCTGACATTATTGCATCCAATGCGAGTGTCCAGACCGCGTGGAAACATCGCGCATCGCGTGGAAAGTGAGAACACTATTTGTCCCGACTCTATCAGTTTGGAATGGACCTAGGCAGTGTTGTAGACAACTGTAGAGCTGCGACTGAGTATGAAGTCACTGTTTCTTGTGCCAACTTGCCTAACTGGCTTCAAGGTATGATTTTGCATCTGTATATCGTCGAGACCGCCAGCAGTATATACCGTTGTCATATGTTAAGGTAACCTTTTTTTCATTTTCGCCAACTTTAGACCCACATTTGAGGGTACCTTCCTTCACCCTCGTCTACAGCAAAATCTAGCTCTTTGAGGTTTTGGGTTTTTTACATTTTCTGTTAGGGTATAAAATGAGCTACCAAATGGTGACCTATATTTAAAAAATGCCTCCTGGGATTCTGAAATACAAGCGATTTGAAAATAAGGTACTTTTTACCCATTTTCGGTTTTTGTTGCCATGGTAACACAACGAACGACGAAAATTTCGGTAAAAAATTATGAAAACTTTTTGGCCACACTACTTACTATCTACTTCCAAAATTTCAGCTGTCTATCTTGAATAGTTAATGACATATGACACCAAATGCCTTAACTGGCCACTTTTTTGAAAATTAGCCTCGTTCTGAAATGCATGATAAAACCTGCAGAAAATCCATTTTTACCCCGAAATGTGCAGACCCTCTTGTTTCACAACTTGTGTTAATTTCAACCCTATAGACCTTTTGACTGCCAAGTTATTGAGAAAAATGTGCTTAGAAAGTAGATTTTTTTACAAATCTGAACTTCGAGCCTCGTTTTCACCTTGATCCTGTGACCCGTGTAAAATTTTTTTTTTTCGTTATCGTGGAGACCCATCATTTTTCTAACACCTCCCACACTTTTCATAAAGAAGTTCATGAGGGTTTAGATGGTATTAAAGTATTCCAAAACCACCTATTTTTTAGTGTTACCATGGTTACCAACGCAAATCGTAACACAACGATCGACGAAAATTTCGGTAAAAAATTATTGAAAACTTATTCGCGACATTACATACTATCTACTTCCAAAATTTCAGCTATCTATCTTGAATAGTTATTGACATATAGCACCAAATGCCTTAACTGGCTACTTTTTTGAAAATTAGCCTCGTTCTGAAATGCATGATATAACCTGCAGAAAATCCATTTTTATCCCAAAATGTGTAGAACCTCTTGTTTCACAACCTGTGTTAATTTCAACCCTATAGACCTTTTGACTGCCAAGTTATTAAGAAAAAAGTGCTTAGAAAGTAGGTTTTTTTTACAAATCTGAACTTCGAGCCTCGTTTTCACCTTGATCCTGCGACCCCATAAAATTTTTTTTTTCGTTGTCATGGAGACCCATCATTTTTCTAACACCTCTCACACTTTTCATAAAGAAATTCACGTGGATTTAGATGCTATTAAAGTATTCCCAAACCACCTATTTTTGAGCGTTTCCATGGTTACCAACGAAACTCATTGAAAATGACCCAGACGAGGTCATAGAGGACATTGAGCTTGTTCACCTGTCCAAATTTCATCATCCTGCTGTGTATAGTTTCTGAGAACATTCGCCCTTCAATTTTGGGTGGAAGAATAATAAGAAAAATAATAATAATAATAATAATAATAATAAGAATAATAAACATGAATTTTCCATTTAACAATAACAATAAGTTTACACAGAGTGTAAACTTAATAATAGATTGTATATAGAGTACCCATACAGTACTAGATGGGTGTGATTATGACTGCAGGGCAGATCATCACAAGTTTCCACTCTTTTCGAAAATTCGCAAAACACTATGCTCCATGTAGAGTAGATTGTGGCCACAGTTTTCGGAGCAGCGACTTGAAATTTTCAGCACTTATTCTACAAGCTTTGCTAAAGACGGCCATGGTATTCAAAAGCCCAGAATCCCAGCACGTGACCTACGGGACCTCCACGCGCATGCGCATACGCTCTTTTCGATTTCGGCGTGACAAAATGGGAAATCCGTGTCGATCTCCATGGCATTTGATGAAGCAACTATTCATGAACGCTGAGTGAAAATTTCATGCAAATCCTCCGAGAATTGGCCGAGATACAGCGTTTTGAAGAGAGGAGGTAATTTTTTGAATTTGGTCTTTTTCAAGCTGGTGCGAAAGAAGACGTTGGGAATGGGCGCAAACTTGCCACCTCTCCCCTCTCTGGGCTATTCCCTCTTAAAAGTTACGATTGCGTGTGATTGGTGATGAGTTGGCTGTAAATGGAAGTTGCTTCTTCAAGACTAGCACCAAGGGATCACGATACAACGTTTAAATCTTTGAGAAACGTGAGAAATTAAAATTATAAAGAAATTGGCGGTAAATTGGTTTTTGGCATGCAGGAAAAGATTTATGAAACTTTGCATACTAGACATTAAAATAGCACTTCAGTCATACAAGCACTGTGCCGAGACCGCTGAAGGCAGCGACTTGAAATTTTCAGCACTTGTTCTACGAAGCCTGGCCGACATTTTGCCACCGGAATCGAGTGTTTTCACCGCGTGAAAGCACCACGCGTCGCGTGGAAAGAGAGAGTACTATTCGTCCCGACTTTTCAGTTTGCAATGGACTTGAGCAGTGATGTAGACTGCTGTACAGCAGTGATTGAGCATAAAGTGCCAGGTATCGGTACCACATTGCATAACCGGCTCCAAGGTATGATTGTTTGTCTCAATATCGTCCTTCACCACTTGTAGTTTATACCATTGTCATACATTAATGTAGCCTCTTGTCATTTTCGCAACTTTCGAGCCAGAACGCCACCAAGGTGGAAATGTGCAATGTGCGGGAGGAGGGGGGGGGGGGGGGCTTAGGGTTAGGGTTAGTGGCTGGAGCGGGCGGGGGGGGGGGGTCTCTCCCTGACACTATATTTAAACCTTAGATAATCGTTAGAATTTGAAGTGATAAGAAATCGGCGATTAGTATCTTTTGGAAGGAAAAGATTCACGAAAATTCTCCAATTAGACATTACAACTGCACATCAGACACACACGTGCTGTGTCGAGACCGCCGAAGACAGTGACTTGAAATTTTCATTACTTGTTCTATGGAGCCTGTCTGACATTATTGCATCCAATGCGAGTGTCCAGACCGCGTGGAAACATCGCGCATCGCGTGGAAAGTGAGAACACTATTTGTCCCGACTCTATCAGTTTGGAATGGACCTAGGCAGTGTTGTAGACAACTGTAGAGCTGCGACTGAGTATGAAGTCACTGTTTCTTGTGCCAACTTGCCTAACTGGCTTCAAGGTATGATTTTGCATCTGTATATCGTCGAGACCGCCAGCAGTATATACCGTTGTCATATGTTAAGGTAACCTTTTTTTCATTTTCGCCAACTTTAGACCCACATTTGAGGGTACCTTCCTTCACCCTCGTCTACAGCAAAATCTAGCTCTTTGAGGTTTTGGGTTTTTTACATTTTCTGTTAGGGTATAAAATGAGCTACCAAATGGTGACCTATATTTAAAAAATGCCTCCTGGGATTCTGAAATACAAGCGATTTGAAAATAAGGTACTTTTTACCCATTTTCGGTTTTTGTTGCCATGGTAACACAACGAACGACGAAAATTTCGGTAAAAAATTATGAAAACTTTTTGGCCACACTACTTACTATCTACTTCCAAAATTTCAGCTGTCTATCTTGAATAGTTAATGACATATGACACCAAATGCCTTAACTGGCCACTTTTTTGAAAATTAGCCTCGTTCTGAAATGCATGATAAAACCTGCAGAAAATCCATTTTTACCCCGAAATGTGCAGACCCTCTTGTTTCACAACTTGTGTTAATTTCAACCCTATAGACCTTTTGACTGCCAAGTTATTGAGAAAAATGTGCTTAGAAAGTAGATTTTTTTACAAATCTGAACTTCGAGCCTCGTTTTCACCTTGATCCTGTGACCCGTGTAAAATTTTTTTTTTTCGTTATCGTGGAGACCCATCATTTTTCTAACACCTCCCACACTTTTCATAAAGAAGTTCATGAGGGTTTAGATGGTATTAAAGTATTCCAAAACCACCTATTTTTTAGTGTTACCATGGTTACCAACGCAAATCGTAACACAACGATCGACGAAAATTTCGGTAAAAAATTATTGAAAACTTATTCGCGACATTACATACTATCTACTTCCAAAATTTCAGCTATCTATCTTGAATAGTTATTGACATATAGCACCAAATGCCTTAACTGGCTACTTTTTTGAAAATTAGCCTCGTTCTGAAATGCATGATATAACCTGCAGAAAATCCATTTTTATCCCAAAATGTGTAGAACCTCTTGTTTCACAACCTGTGTTAATTTCAACCCTATAGACCTTTTGACTGCCAAGTTATTAAGAAAAAAGTGCTTAGAAAGTAGGTTTTTTTTACAAATCTGAACTTCGAGCCTCGTTTTCACCTTGATCCTGCGACCCCATAAAATTTTTTTTTTCGTTGTCATGGAGACCCATCATTTTTCTAACACCTCTCACACTTTTCATAAAGAAATTCACGTGGATTTAGATGCTATTAAAGTATTCCCAAACCACCTATTTTTGAGCGTTTCCATGGTTACCAACGAAACTCATTGAAAATGACCCAGACGAGGTCATAGAGGACATTGAGCTTGTTCACCTGTCCAAATTTCATCATCCTGCTGTGTATAGTTTCTGAGAACATTCGCCCTTCAATTTTGGGTGGAAGAATAATAAGAAAAATAATAATAATAATAATAATAATAATAAGAATAATAAACATGAATTTTCCATTTAACAATAACAATAAGTTTACACAGAGTGTAAACTTAATAATAGATTGTATATAGAGTACCCATACAGTACTAGATGGGTGTGATTATGACTGCAGGGCAGATCATCACAAGTTTCCACTCTTTTCGAAAATTCGCAAAACACTATGCTCCATGTAGAGTAGATTGTGGCCACAGTTTTCGGAGCAGCGACTTGAAATTTTCAGCACTTATTCTACAAGCTTTGCTAAAGACGGCCATGGTATTCAAAAGCCCAGAATCCCAGCACGTGACCTACGGGACCTCCACGCGCATGCGCATACGCTCTTTTCGATTTCGGCGTGACAAAATGGGAAATCCGTGTCGATCTCCATGGCATTTGATGAAGCAACTATTCATGAACGCTGAGTGAAAATTTCATGCAAATCCTCCGAGAATTGGCCGAGATACAGCGTTTTGAAGAGAGGAGGTAATTTTTTGAATTTGGTCTTTTTCAAGCTGGTGCGAAAGAAGACGTTGGGAATGGGCGCAAACTTGCCACCTCTCCCCTCTCTGGGCTATTCCCTCTTAAAAGTTACGATTGCGTGTGATTGGTGATGAGTTGGCTGTAAATGGAAGTTGCTTCTTCAAGACTAGCACCAAGGGATCACGATACAACGTTTAAATCTTTGAGAAACGTGAGAAATTAAAATTATAAAGAAATTGGCGGTAAATTGGTTTTTGGCATGCAGGAAAAGATTTATGAAACTTTGCATACTAGACATTAAAATAGCACTTCAGTCATACAAGCACTGTGCCGAGACCGCTGAAGGCAGCGACTTGAAATTTTCAGCACTTGTTCTACGAAGCCTGGCCGACATTTTGCCACCGGAATCGAGTGTTTTCACCGCGTGAAAGCACCACGCGTCGCGTGGAAAGAGAGAGTACTATTCGTCCCGACTTTTCAGTTTGCAATGGACTTGAGCAGTGATGTAGACTGCTGTACAGCAGTGATTGAGCATAAAGTGCCAGGTATCGGTGCCACATTGCATAACCGGCTCCAAGGTATGATTGTTTGTCTCAATATCGTCCTTCACCACTTGTAGTTTATACCATTGTCATACATTAATGTAGCCTCTTGTCATTTTCGCAACTTTCGAGCCAGAACGCCACCAAGGTGGAAATGTGCAATGTGCGGGAGGAGGGGGGGGGGGGGGGGCTTAGGGTTAGGGTTAGTGGCTGGAGCGGGCGGGGGGGGGGGGGGGGGTCTCTCCCTGACACTATATTTAAACCTTAGATAATCGTTAGAATTTGAAGTGATAAGAAATCGGCGATTAGTATCTTTTGGAAGGAAAAGATTCACGAAAATTCTCCAATTAGACATTACAACTGCACATCAGACACACACGTGCTGTGTCGAGACCGCCGAAGACAGTGACTTGAAATTTTCATTACTTGTTCTATGGAGCCTGTCTGACATTATTGCATCCAATGCGAGTGTCCAGACCGCGTGGAAACATCGCGCATCGCGTGGAAAGTGAGAACACTATTTGTCCCGACTCTATCAGTTTGGAATGGACCTAGGCAGTGTTGTAGACAACTGTAGAGCTGCGACTGAGTATGAAGTCACTGTTTCTTGTGCCAACTTGCCTAACTGGCTTCAAGGTATGATTTTGCATCTGTATATCGTCGAGACCGCCAGCAGTATATACCGTTGTCATATGTTAAGGTAACCTTTTTTTCATTTTCGCCAACTTTAGACCCACATTTGAGGGTACCTTCCTTCACCCTCGTCTACAGCAAAATCTAGCTCTTTGAGGTTTTGGGTTTTTTACATTTTCTGTTAGGGTATAAAATGAGCTACCAAATGGTGACCTATATTTAAAAAATGCCTCCTGGGATTCTGAAATACAAGCGATTTGAAAATAAGGTACTTTTTACCCATTTTCGGTTTTTGTTGCCATGGTAACACAACGAACGACGAAAATTTCGGTAAAAAATTATCGAAAACTTTTTGGCCACACTACTTACTATCTACTTCCAAAATTTCAGCTGTCTATCTTGAATAGTTAATGACATATGACACCAAATGCCTTAACTGGCCACTTTTTTGAAAATTAGCCTCGTTCTGAAATGCATGATAAAACCTGCAGAAAATCCATTTTTACCCCGAAATGTGCAGACCCTCTTGTTTCACAACTTGTGTTAATTTCAACCCTATAGACCTTTTGACTGCCAAGTTATTGAGAAAAATGTGCTTAGAAAGTAGATTTTTTTACAAATCTGAACTTCGAGCCTCGTTTTCACCTTGATCCTGTGACCCGTGTAAAATTTTTTTTTTTCGTTATCGTGGAGACCCATCATTTTTCTAACACCTCCCACACTTTTCATAAAGAAGTTCATGAGGGTTTAGATGGTATTAAAGTATTCCAAAACCACCTATTTTTTAGTGTTACCATGGTTACCAACGCAAATCGTAACACAACGATCGACGAAAATTTCGGTAAAAAATTATTGAAAACTTATTCGCGACATTACATACTATCTACTTCCAAAATTTCAGCTATCTATCTTGAATAGTTATTGACATATAGCACCAAATGCCTTAACTGGCTACTTTTTTGAAAATTAGCCTCGTTCTGAAATGCATGATATAACCTGCAGAAAATCCATTTTTATCCCAAAATGTGTAGAACCTCTTGTTTCACAACCTGTGTTAATTTCAACCCTATAGACCTTTTGACTGCCAAGTTATTAAGAAAAAAGTGCTTAGAAAGTAGGTTTTTTTACAAATCTGAACTTCGAGCCTCGTTTTCACCTTGATCCTGCGACCCCATAAAATTTTTTTTTTCGTTGTCATGGAGACCCATCATTTTTCTAACACCTCTCACACTTTTCATAAAGAAATTCACGTGGATTTAGATGCTATTAAAGTATTCCCAAACCACCTATTTTTGAGCGTTTCCATGGTTACCAACGAAACTCATTGAAAATGACCCAGACGAGGTCATAGAGGACATTGAGCTTGTTCACCTGTCCAAATTTCATCATCCTGCTGTGTATAGTTTCTGAGAACATTCGCCCTTCAATTTTGGGTGGAAGAATAATAAGAAAAATAATAATAATAATAATAATAATAATAAGAATAATAAACATGAATTTTCCATTTAACAATAACAATAAGTTTACACAGAGTGTAAACTTAATAATAGATTGTATATAGAGTACCCATACAGTACTAGATGGGTGTGATTATGACTGCAGGGCAGATCATCACAAGTTTCCACTCTTTTCGAAAATTCGCAAAACACTATGCTCCATGTAGAGTAGATTGTGGCCACAGTTTTCGGAGCAGCGACTTGAAATTTTCAGCACTTATTCTACAAGCTTTGCTAAAGACGGCCATGGTATTCAAAAGCCCAGAATCCCAGCACGTGACCTACGGGACCTCCACGCGCATGCGCATACGCTCTTTTCGATTTCGGCGTGACAAAATGGGAAATCCGTGTCGATCTCCATGGCATTTGATGAAGCAACTATTCATGAACGCTGAGTGAAAATTTCATGCAAATCCTCCGAGAATTGGCCGAGATACAGCGTTTTGAAGAGAGGAGGTAATTTTTTGAATTTGGTCTTTTTCAAGCTGGTGCGAAAGAAGACGTTGGGAATGGGCGCAAACTTGCCACCTCTCCCCTCTCTGGGCTATTCCCTCTTAAAAGTTACGATTGCGTGTGATTGGTGATGAGTTGGCTGTAAATGGAAGTTGCTTCTTCAAGACTAGCACCAAGGGATCACGATACAACGTTTAAATCTTTGAGAAACGTGAGAAATTAAAATTATAAAGAAATTGGCGGTAAATTGGTTTTTGGCATGCAGGAAAAGATTTATGAAACTTTGCATACTAGACATTAAAATAGCACTTCAGTCATACAAGCACTGTGCCGAGACCGCTGAAGGCAGCGACTTGAAATTTTCAGCACTTGTTCTACGAAGCCTGGCCGACATTTTGCCACCGGAATCGAGTGTTTTCACCGCGTGAAAGCACCACGCGTCGCGTGGAAAGAGAGAGTACTATTCGTCCCGACTTTTCAGTTTGCAATGGACTTGAGCAGTGATGTAGACTGCTGTACAGCAGTGATTGAGCATAAAGTGCCAGGTATCGGTGCCACATTGCATAACCGGCTCCAAGGTATGATTGTTTGTCTCAATATCGTCCTTCACCACTTGTAGTTTATACCATTGTCATACATTAATGTAGCCTCTTGTCATTTTCGCAACTTTCGAGCCAGAACGCCACCAAGGTGGAAATGTGCAATGTGCGGGAGGAGGGGGGGGGGGGGGGGCTTAGGGTTAGGGTTAGTGGCTGGAGCGGGCGGGGGAGGGGGGGGTCTCTCCCTGACACTATATTTAAACCTTAGATAATCGTTAGAATTTGAAGTGATAAGAAATCGGCGATTAGTATCTTTTGGAAGGAAAAGATTCACGAAAATTCTCCAATTAGACATTACAACTGCACATCAGACACACACGTGCTGTGTCGAGACCGCCGAAGACAGTGACTTGAAATTTTCATTACTTGTTCTATGGAGCCTGTCTGACATTATTGCATCCAATGCGAGTGTCCAGACCGCGTGGAAACATCGCGCATCGCGTGGAAAGTGAGAACACTATTTGTCCCGACTCTATCAGTTTGGAATGGACCTAGGCAGTGTTGTAGACAACTGTAGAGCTGCGACTGAGTATGAAGTCACTGTTTCTTGTGCCAACTTGCCTAACTGGCTTCAAGGTATGATTTTGCATCTGTATATCGTCGAGACCGCCAGCAGTATATACCGTTGTCATATGTTAAGGTAACCTTTTTTTCATTTTCGCCAACTTTAGACCCACATTTGAGGGTACCTTCCTTCACCCTCGTCTACAGCAAAATCTAGCTCTTTGAGGTTTTGGGTTTTTTACATTTTCTGTTAGGGTATAAAATGAGCTACCAAATGGTGACCTATATTTAAAAAATGCCTCCTGGGATTCTGAAATACAAGCGATTTGAAAATAAGGTACTTTTTACCCATTTTCGGTTTTTGTTGCCATGGTAACACAACGAACGACGAAAATTTCGGTAAAAAATTATCGAAAACTTTTTGGCCACACTACTTACTATCTACTTCCAAAATTTCAGCTGTCTATCTTGAATAGTTAATGACATATGACACCAAATGCCTTAACTGGCCACTTTTTTGAAAATTAGCCTCGTTCTGAAATGCATGATAAAACCTGCAGAAAATCCATTTTTACCCCGAAATGTGCAGACCCTCTTGTTTCACAACTTGTGTTAATTTCAACCCTATAGACCTTTTGACTGCCAAGTTATTGAGAAAAATGTGCTTAGAAAGTAGATTTTTTTACAAATCTGAACTTCGAGCCTCGTTTTCACCTTGATCCTGTGACCCGTGTAAAATTTTTTTTTTTCGTTATCGTGGAGACCCATCATTTTTCTAACACCTCCCACACTTTTCATAAAGAAGTTCATGAGGGTTTAGATGGTATTAAAGTATTCCAAAACCACCTATTTTTTAGTGTTACCATGGTTACCAACGCAAATCGTAACACAACGATCGACGAAAATTTCGGTAAAAAATTATTGAAAACTTATTCGCGACATTACATACTATCTACTTCCAAAATTTCAGCTATCTATCTTGAATAGTTATTGACATATAGCACCAAATGCCTTAACTGGCTACTTTTTTGAAAATTAGCCTCGTTCTGAAATGCATGATATAACCTGCAGAAAATCCATTTTTATCCCAAAATGTGTAGAACCTCTTGTTTCACAACCTGTGTTAATTTCAACCCTATAGACCTTTTGACTGCCAAGTTATTAAGAAAAAAGTGCTTAGAAAGTAGGTTTTTTTACAAATCTGAACTTCGAGCCTCGTTTTCACCTTGATCCTGCGACCCCATAAAATTTTTTTTTTCGTTGTCATGGAGACCCATCATTTTTCTAACACCTCTCACACTTTTCATAAAGAAATTCACGTGGATTTAGATGCTATTAAAGTATTCCCAAACCACCTATTTTTGAGCGTTTCCATGGTTACCAACGAAACTCATTGAAAATGACCCAGACGAGGTCATAGAGGACATTGAGCTTGTTCACCTGTCCAAATTTCATCATCCTGCTGTGTATAGTTTCTGAGAACATTCGCCCTTCAATTTTGGGTGGAAGAATAATAAGAAAAATAATAATAATAATAATAATAATAATAAGAATAATAAACATGAATTTTCCATTTAACAATAACAATAAGTTTACACAGAGTGTAAACTTAATAATAAGAATAATAAACATGAATTTTCCATTTAACAATAACAATAAGTTTACACAGAGTGTAAACTTAATAATAGATTGTATATAGAGTACCCATACAGTACTAGATGGGTGTGATTATGACTGCAGGGCAGATCATCACAAGTTTCCACTCTTTTCGAAAATTCGCAAAACACTATGCTCCATGTAGAGTAGATTGTGGCCACAGTTTTCGGAGCAGCGACTTGAAATTTTCAGCACTTATTCTACAAGCTTTGCTAAAGACGGCCATGGTATTCAAAAGCCCAGAATCCCAGCACGTGACCTACGGGACCTCCACGCGCATGCGCATACGCTCTTTTCGATTTCGGCGTGACAAAATGGGAAATCCGTGTCGATCTCCATGGCATTTGATGAAGCAACTATTCATGAACGCTGAGTGAAAATTTCATGCAAATCCTCCGAGAATTGGCCGAGATACAGCGTTTTGAAGAGAGGAGGTAATTTTTTGAATTTGGTCTTTTTCAAGCTGGTGCGAAAGAAGACGTTGGGAATGGGCGCAAACTTGCCACCTCTCCCCTCTCTGGGCTATTCCCTCTTAAAAGTTACGATTGCGTGTGATTGGTGATGAGTTGGCTGTAAATGGAAGTTGCTTCTTCAAGACTAGCACCAAGGGATCACGATACAACGTTTAAATCTTTGAGAAACGTGAGAAATTAAAATTATAAAGAAATTGGCGGTAAATTGGTTTTTGGCATGCAGGAAAAGATTTATGAAACTTTGCATACTAGACATTAAAATAGCACTTCAGTCATACAAGCACTGTGCCGAGACCGCTGAAGGCAGCGACTTGAAATTTTCAGCACTTGTTCTACGAAGCCTGGCCGACATTTTGCCACCGGAATCGAGTGTTTTCACCGCGTGAAAGCACCACGCGTCGCGTGGAAAGAGAGAGTACTATTCGTCCCGACTTTTCAGTTTGCAATGGACTTGAGCAGTGATGTAGACTGCTGTACAGCAGTGATTGAGCATAAAGTGCCAGGTATCGGTGCCACATTGCATAACCGGCTCCAAGGTATGATTGTTTGTCTCAATATCGTCCTTCACCACTTGTAGTTTATACCATTGTCATACATTAATGTAGCCTCTTGTCATTTTCGCAACTTTCGAGCCAGAACGCCACCAAGGTGGAAATGTGCAATGTGCGGGAGGAGGGGGGGGGGGGGGGGCTTAGGGTTAGGGTTAGTGGCTGGAGCGGGCGGGGGGGGGGGGTCTCTCCCTGACACTATATTTAAACCTTAGATAATCGTTAGAATTTGAAGTGATAAGAAATCGGCGATTAGTATCTTTTGGAAGGAAAAGATTCACGAAAATTCTCCAATTAGACATTACAACTGCACATCAGACACACACGTGCTGTGTCGAGACCGCCGAAGACAGTGACTTGAAATTTTTATTACTTGTTCTATGGAGCCTGTCTGACATTATTGCATCCAATGCGAGTGTCCAGACCGCGTGGAAACATCGCGCATCGCGTGGAAAGTGAGAACACTATTTGTCCCGACTCTATCAGTTTGGAATGGACCTAGGCAGTGTTGTAGACAACTGTAGAGCTGCGACTGAGTATGAAGTCACTGTTTCTTGTGCCAACTTGCCTAACTGGCTTCAAGGTATGATTTTGCATCTGTATATCGTCGAGACCGCCAGCAGTATATACCGTTGTCATATGTTAAGGTAACCTTTTTTTCATTTTCGCCAACTTTAGACCCACATTTGAGGGTACCTTCCTTCACCCTCGTCTACAGCAAAATCTAGCTCTTTGAGGTTTTGGGTTTTTTACATTTTCTGTTAGGGTATAAAATGAGCTACCAAATGGTGACCTATATTTAAAAAATGCCTCCTGGGATTCTGAAATACAAGCGATTTGAAAATAAGGTACTTTTTACCCATTTTCGGTTTTTGTTGCCATGGTAACACAACGAACGACGACAATTTCGGTAAAAAATTATCGAAAACTTTTTGGCCACACTACTTACTATCTACTTCCAAAATTTCAGCTGTCTATCTTGAATAGTTAATGACATATGACACCAAATGCCTTAACTGGCCACTTTTTTGAAAATTAGCCTCGTTCTGAAATGCATGATAAAACCTGCAGAAAATCCATTTTTACCCCGAAATGTGCAGACCCTCTTGTTTCACAACTTGTGTTAATTTCAACCCTATAGACCTTTTGACTGCCAAGTTATTAAGAAAAATGTGCTTAGAAAGTAGATTTTTTTACAAATCTGAACTTCGAGCCTCGTTTTCACCTTGATCCTGTGACCCGTGTAAAATTTTTTTTTTTCGTTATCGTGGAGACCCATCATTTTTCTAACACCTCCCACACTTTTCATAAAGAAGTTCATGAGGGTTTAGATGGTATTAAAGTATTCCAAAACCACCTATTTTTTAGTGTTACCATGGTTACCAACGCAAATCGTAACACAACGATCGACGAAAATTTCGGTAAAAAATTATTGAAAACTTATTCGCGACATTACATACTATCTACTTCCAAAATTTCAGCTATCTATCTTGAATAGTTATTGACATATAGCACCAAATGCCTTAACTGGCTACTTTTTTGAAAATTAGCCTCGTTCTGAAATGCATGATATAACCTGCAGAAAATCCATTTTTATCCCAAAATGTGTAGACCCTCTTGTTTCACAACCTGTGTTAATTTCAACCCTATAGACCTTTTGACTGCCAAGTTATTAAGAAAAAAGTGCTTAGAAAGTAGGTTTTTTTACAAATCTGAACTTCGAGCCTCGTTTTCACCTTGATCCTGCGACCCCATAAAATTTTTTTTTTTCGTTGTCATGGAGACCCATCATTTTTCTAACACCTCTCACACTTCTCATAAAGAAATTCACGTGGATTTAGATGCTATTAAAGTATTCCCAAACCACCTATTTTTGAGCGTTTCCATGGTTACCAACGAAACTCATTGAAAATGACCCAGACGAGGTCATAGAGGACATTGAGCTTGTTCACCTGTCCAAATTTCATCATCCTGCTGTGTATAGTTTCTGAGAACATTCGCCCTTCAATTTTGGGTGGAAGAATAAAAAGAAAAATAATAATAATAATAATAATAATAATAATAAGAATAATAAACATGAATTTTCCATTTAACAATAACAATAAGTTTACACAGAGTGTAAACTTAATAATAAGAATAATAAACATGAATTTTCCATTTAACAATAACAATAAGTTTACACAGAGTGTAAACTTAATAATAGATTGTATATAGAGTACCCATACAGTACTAGATGGGTGTGATTATGACTGCAGGGCAGATCATCACAAGTTTCCACTCTTTTCGAAAATTCGCAAAACACTATGCTCCATGTAGAGTAGATTGTGGCCACAGTTTTCGGAGCAGCGACTTGAAATTTTCAGCACTTATTCTACAAGCTTTGCTAAAGACGGCCATGGTATTCAAAAGCCCAGAATCCCAGCACGTGACCTACGGGACCTCCACGCGCATGCGCATACGCTCTTTTCGATTTCGGCGTGACAAAATGGGAAATCCGTGTCGATCTCCATGGCATTTGATGAAGCAACTATTCATGAACGCTGAGTGAAAATTTCATGCAAATCCTCCGAGAATTGGCCGAGATACAGCGTTTTGAAGAGAGGAGGTAATTTTTTGAATTTGGTCTTTTTCAAGCTGGTGCGAAAGAAGACGTTGGGAATGGGCGCAAACTTGCCACCTCTCCCCTCTCTGGGCTATTCCCTCTTAAAAGTTACGATTGCGTGTGATTGGTGATGAGTTGGCTGTAAATGGAAGTTGCTTCTTCAAGACTAGCACCAAGGGATCACGATACAACGTTTAAATCTTTGAGAAACGTGAGAAATTAAAATTATAAAGAAATTGGCGGTAAATTGGTTTTTGGCATGCAGGAAAAGATTTATGAAACTTTGCATACTAGACATTAAAATAGCACTTCAGTCATACAAGCACTGTGCCGAGACCGCTGAAGGCAGCGACTTGAAATTTTCAGCACTTGTTCTACGAAGCCTGGCCGACATTTTGCCACCGGAATCGAGTGTTTTCACCGCGTGAAAGCACCACGCGTCGCGTGGAAAGAGAGAGTACTATTCGTCCCGACTTTTCAGTTTGCAATGGACTTGAGCAGTGATGTAGACTGCTGTACAGCAGTGATTGAGCATAAAGTGCCAGGTATCGGTGCCACATTGCATAACCGGCTCCAAGGTATGATTGTTTGTCTCAATATCGTCCTTCACCACTTGTAGTTTATACCATTGTCATACATTAATGTAGCCTCTTGTCATTTTCGCAACTTTCGAGCCAGAACGCCACCAAGGTGGAAATGTGCAATGTGCGGGAGGAGGGGGGGGGGGGGGGGGGCTTAGGGTTAGGGTTAGTGGCTGGAGCGGGCGGGGGGGGGGGGGGGGTCTCTCCCTGACACTATATTTAAACCTTAGATAATCGTTAGAATTTGAAGTGATAAGAAATCGGCGATTAGTATCTTTTGGAAGGAAAAGATTCACGAAAATTCTCCAATTAGACATTACAACTGCACATCAGACACACACGTGCTGTGTCGAGACCGCCGAAGACAGTGACTTGAAATTTTCATTACTTGTTCTATGGAGCCTGTCTGACATTATTGCATCCAATGCGAGTGTCCAGACCGCGTGGAAACATCGCGCATCGCGTGGAAAGTGAGAACACTATTTGTCCCGACTCTATCAGTTTGGAATGGACCTAGGCAGTGTTGTAGACAACTGTAGAGCTGCGACTGAGTATGAAGTCACTGTTTCTTGTGCCAACTTGCCTAACTGGCTTCAAGGTATGATTTTGCATCTGTATATCGTCGAGACCGCCAGCAGTATATACCGTTGTCATATGTTAAGGTAACCTTTTTTTCATTTTCGCCAACTTTAGACCCACATTTGAGGGTACCTTCCTTCACCCTCGTCTACAGCAAAATCTAGCTCTTTGAGGTTTTGGGTTTTTTACATTTTCTGTTAGGGTATAAAATGAGCTACCAAATGGTGACCTATATTTAAAAAATGCCTCCTGGGATTCTGAAATACAAGCGATTTGAAAATAAGGTACTTTTTACCCATTTTCGGTTTTTGTTGCCATGGTAACACAACGAACGACGAAAATTTCGGTAAAAAATTATCGAAAACTTTTTGGCCACACTACTTACTATCTACTTCCAAAATTTCAGCTGTCTATCTTGAATAGTTAATGACATATGACACCAAATGCCTTAACTGGCCACTTTTTTGAAAATTAGCCTCGTTCTGAAATGCATGATAAAACCTGCAGAAAATCCATTTTTACCCCGAAATGTGCAGACCCTCTTGTTTCACAACTTGTGTTAATTTCAACCCTATAGACCTTTTGACTGCCAAGTTATTGAGAAAAATGTGCTTAGAAAGTAGATTTTTTTACAAATCTGAACTTCGAGCCTCGTTTTCACCTTGATCCTGTGACCCGTGTAAAATTTTTTTTTTTCGTTATCGTGGAGACCCATCATTTTTCTAACACCTCCCACACTTTTCATAAAGAAGTTCATGAGGGTTTAGATGGTATTAAAGTATTCCAAAACCACCTATTTTTTAGTGTTACCATGGTTACCAACGCAAATCGTAACACAACGATCGACGAAAATTTCGGTAAAAAATTATTGAAAACTTATTCGCGACATTACATACTATCTACTTCCAAAATTTCAGCTATCTATCTTGAATAGTTATTGACATATAGCACCAAATGCCTTAACTGGCTACTTTTTTGAAAATTAGCCTCGTTCTGAAATGCATGATATAACCTGCAGAAAATCCATTTTTATCCCAAAATGTGTAGAACCTCTTGTTTCACAACCTGTGTTAATTTCAACCCTATAGACCTTTTGACTGCCAAGTTATTAAGAAAAAAGTGCTTAGAAAGTAGGTTTTTTTACAAATCTGAACTTCGAGCCTCGTTTTCACCTTGATCCTGCGACCCCATAAAATTTTTTTTTTCGTTGTCATGGAGACCCATCATTTTTCTAACACCTCTCACACTTTTCATAAAGAAATTCACGTGGATTTAGATGCTATTAAAGTATTCCCAAACCACCTATTTTTGAGCGTTTCCATGGTTACCAACGAAACTCATTGAAAATGACCCAGACGAGGTCATAGAGGACATTGAGCTTGTTCACCTGTCCAAATTTCATCATCCTGCTGTGTATAGTTTCTGAGAACATTCGCCCTTCAATTTTGGGTGGAAGAATAATAAGAAAAATAATAATAATAATAATAATAATAATAAGAATAATAAACATGAATTTTCCATTTAACAATAACAATAAGTTTACACAGAGTGTAAACTTAATAATAGATTGTATATAGAGTACCCATACAGTACTAGATGGGTGTGATTATGACTGCAGGGCAGATCATCACAAGTTTCCACTCTTTTCGAAAATTCGCAAAACACTATGCTCCATGTAGAGTAGATTGTGGCCACAGTTTTCGGAGCAGCGACTTGAAATTTTCAGCACTTATTCTACAAGCTTTGCTAAAGACGGCCATGGTATTCAAAAGCCCAGAATCCCAGCACGTGACCTACGGGACCTCCACGCGCATGCGCATACGCTCTTTTCGATTTCGGCGTGACAAAATGGGAAATCCGTGTCGATCTCCATGGCATTTGATGAAGCAACTATTCATGAACGCTGAGTGAAAATTTCATGCAAATCCTCCGAGAATTGGCCGAGATACAGCGTTTTGAAGAGAGGAGGTAATTTTTTGAATTTGGTCTTTTTCAAGCTGGTGCGAAAGAAGACGTTGGGAATGGGCGCAAACTTGCCACCTCTCCCCTCTCTGGGCTATTCCCTCTTAAAAGTTACGATTGCGTGTGATTGGTGATGAGTTGGCTGTAAATGGAAGTTGCTTCTTCAAGACTAGCACCAAGGGATCACGATACAACGTTTAAATCTTTGAGAAACGTGAGAAATTAAAATTATAAAGAAATTGGCGGTAAATTGGTTTTTGGCATGCAGGAAAAGATTTATGAAACTTTGCATACTAGACATTAAAATAGCACTTCAGTCATACAAGCACTGTGCCGAGACCGCTGAAGGCAGCGACTTGAAATTTTCAGCACTTGTTCTACGAAGCCTGGCCGACATTTTGCCACCGGAATCGAGTGTTTTCACCGCGTGAAAGCACCACGCGTCGCGTGGAAAGAGAGAGTACTATTCGTCCCGACTTTTCAGTTTGCAATGGACTTGAGCAGTGATGTAGACTGCTGTACAGCAGTGATTGAGCATAAAGTGCCAGGTATCGGTGCCACATTGCATAACCGGCTCCAAGGTATGATTGTTTGTCTCAATATCGTCCTTCACCACTTGTAGTTTATACCATTGTCATACATTAATGTAGCCTCTTGTCATTTTCGCAACTTTCGAGCCAGAACGCCACCAAGGTGGAAATGTGCAATGTGCGGGAGGAGGGGGGGGGGGGGGGGGCTTAGGGTTAGGGTTAGTGGCTGGAGCGGGCGGGGGAGGGGGGGTCTCTCCCTGACACTATATTTAAACCTTAGATAATCGTTAGAATTTGAAGTGATAAGAAATCGGCGATTAGTATCTTTTGGAAGGAAAAGATTCACGAAAATTCTCCAATTAGACATTACAACTGCACATCAGACACACACGTGCTGTGTCGAGACCGCCGAAGACAGTGACTTGAAATTTTCATTACTTGTTCTATGGAGCCTGTCTGACATTATTGCATCCAATGCGAGTGTCCAGACCGCGTGGAAACATCGCGCATCGCGTGGAAAGTGAGAACACTATTTGTCCCGACTCTATCAGTTTGGAATGGACCTAGGCAGTGTTGTAGACAACTGTAGAGCTGCGACTGAGTATGAAGTCACTGTTTCTTGTGCCAACTTGCCTAACTGGCTTCAAGGTATGATTTTGCATCTGTATATCGTCGAGACCGCCAGCAGTATATACCGTTGTCATATGTTAAGGTAACCTTTTTTTCATTTTCGCCAACTTTAGACCCACATTTGAGGGTACCTTCCTTCACCCTCGTCTACAGCAAAATCTAGCTCTTTGAGGTTTTGGGTTTTTTACATTTTCTGTTAGGGTATAAAATGAGCTACCAAATGGTGACCTATATTTAAAAAATGCCTCCTGGGATTCTGAAATACAAGCGATTTGAAAATAAGGTACTTTTTACCCATTTTCGGTTTTTGTTGCCATGGTAACACAACGAACGACGAAAATTTCGGTAAAAAATTATCGAAAACTTTTTGGCCACACTACTTACTATCTACTTCCAAAATTTCAGCTGTCTATCTTGAATAGTTAATGACATATGACACCAAATGCCTTAACTGGCCACTTTTTTGAAAATTAGCCTCGTTCTGAAATGCATGATAAAACCTGCAGAAAATCCATTTTTACCCCGAAATGTGCAGACCCTCTTGTTTCACAACTTGTGTTAATTTCAACCCTATAGACCTTTTGACTGCCAAGTTATTGAGAAAAATGTGCTTAGAAAGTAGATTTTTTTACAAATCTGAACTTCGAGCCTCGTTTTCACCTTGATCCTGTGACCCGTGTAAAATTTTTTTTTTTCGTTATCGTGGAGACCCATCATTTTTCTAACACCTCCCACACTTTTCATAAAGAAGTTCATGAGGGTTTAGATGGTATTAAAGTATTCCAAAACCACCTATTTTTTAGTGTTACCATGGTTACCAACGCAAATCGTAACACAACGATCGACGAAAATTTCGGTAAAAAATTATTGAAAACTTATTCGCGACATTACATACTATCTACTTCCAAAATTTCAGCTATCTATCTTGAATAGTTATTGACATATAGCACCAAATGCCTTAACTGGCTACTTTTTTGAAAATTAGCCTCGTTCTGAAATGCATGATATAACCTGCAGAAAATCCATTTTTATCCCAAAATGTGTAGAACCTCTTGTTTCACAACCTGTGTTAATTTCAACCCTATAGACCTTTTGACTGCCAAGTTATTAAGAAAAAAGTGCTTAGAAAGTAGGTTTTTTTACAAATCTGAACTTCGAGCCTCGTTTTCACCTTGATCCTGCGACCCCATAAAATTTTTTTTTTCGTTGTCATGGAGACCCATCATTTTTCTAACACCTCTCACACTTTTCATAAAGAAATTCACGTGGATTTAGATGCTATTAAAGTATTCCCAAACCACCTATTTTTGAGCGTTTCCATGGTTACCAACGAAACTCATTGAAAATGACCCAGACGAGGTCATAGAGGACATTGAGCTTGTTCACCTGTCCAAATTTCATCATCCTGCTGTGTATAGTTTCTGAGAACATTCGCCCTTCAATTTTGGGTGGAAGAATAATAAGAAAAATAATAATAATAATAATAATAATAATAAGAATAATAAACATGAATTTTCCATTTAACAATAACAATAAGTTTACACAGAGTGTAAACTTAATAATAGATTGTATATAGAGTACCCATACAGTACTAGATGGGTGTGATTATGACTGCAGGGCAGATCATCACAAGTTTCCACTCTTTTCGAAAATTCGCAAAACACTATGCTCCATGTAGAGTAGATTGTGGCCACAGTTTTCGGAGCAGCGACTTGAAATTTTCAGCACTTATTCTACAAGCTTTGCTAAAGACGGCCATGGTATTCAAAAGCCCAGAATCCCAGCACGTGACCTACGGGACCTCCACGCGCATGCGCATACGCTCTTTTCGATTTCGGCGTGACAAAATGGGAAATCCGTGTCGATCTCCATGGCATTTGATGAAGCAACTATTCATGAACGCTGAGTGAAAATTTCATGCAAATCCTCCGAGAATTGGCCGAGATACAGCGTTTTGAAGAGAGGAGGTAATTTTTTGAATTTGGTCTTTTTCAAGCTGGTGCGAAAGAAGACGTTGGGAATGGGCGCAAACTTGCCACCTCTCCCCTCTCTGGGCTATTCCCTCTTAAAAGTTACGATTGCGTGTGATTGGTGATGAGTTGGCTGTAAATGGAAGTTGCTTCTTCAAGACTAGCACCAAGGGATCACGATACAACGTTTAAATCTTTGAGAAACGTGAGAAATTAAAATTATAAAGAAATTGGCGGTAAATTGGTTTTTGGCATGCAGGAAAAGATTTATGAAACTTTGCATACTAGACATTAAAATAGCACTTCAGTCATACAAGCACTGTGCCGAGACCGCTGAAGGCAGCGACTTGAAATTTTCAGCACTTGTTCTACGAAGCCTGGCCGACATTTTGCCACCGGAATCGAGTGTTTTCACCGCGTGAAAGCACCACGCGTCGCGTGGAAAGAGAGAGTACTATTCGTCCCGACTTTTCAGTTTGCAATGGACTTGAGCAGTGATGTAGACTGCTGTACAGCAGTGATTGAGCATAAAGTGCCAGGTATCGGTGCCACATTGCATAACCGGCTCCAAGGTATGATTGTTTGTCTCAATATCGTCCTTCACCACTTGTAGTTTATACCATTGTCATACATTAATGTAGCCTCTTGTCATTTTCGCAACTTTCGAGCCAGAACGCCACCAAGGTGGAAATGTGCAATGTGCGGGAGGAGGGGGGGGGGGGGGGGGCTTAGGGTTAGGGTTAGTGGCTGGAGCGGGCGGGGGGGGGGGGGGGTCTCTCCCTGACACTATATTTAAACCTTAGATAATCGTTAGAATTTGAAGTGATAAGAAATCGGCGATTAGTATCTTTTGGAAGGAAAAGATTCACGAAAATTCTCCAATTAGACATTACAACTGCACATCAGACACACACGTGCTGTGTCGAGACCGCCGAAGACAGTGACTTGAAATTTTCATTACTTGTTCTATGGAGCCTGTCTGACATTATTGCATCCAATGCGAGTGTCCAGACCGCGTGGAAACATCGCGCATCGCGTGGAAAGTGAGAACACTATTTGTCCCGACTCTATCAGTTTGGAATGGACCTAGGCAGTGTTGTAGACAACTGTAGAGCTGCGACTGAGTATGAAGTCACTGTTTCTTGTGCCAACTTGCCTAACTGGCTTCAAGGTATGATTTTGCATCTGTATATCGTCGAGACCGCCAGCAGTATATACCGTTGTCATATGTTAAGGTAACCTTTTTTTCATTTTCGCCAACTTTAGACCCACATTTGAGGGTACCTTCCTTCACCCTCGTCTACAGCAAAATCTAGCTCTTTGAGGTTTTGGGTTTTTTACATTTTCTGTTAGGGTATAAAATGAGCTACCAAATGGTGACCTATATTTAAAAAATGCCTCCTGGGATTCTGAAATACAAGCGATTTGAAAATAAGGTACTTTTTACCCATTTTCGGTTTTTGTTGCCATGGTAACACAACGAACGACGAAAATTTCGGTAAAAAATTATCGAAAACTTTTTGGCCACACTACTTACTATCTACTTCCAAAATTTCAGCTGTCTATCTTGAATAGTTAATGACATATGACACCAAATGCCTTAACTGGCCACTTTTTTGAAAATTAGCCTCGTTCTGAAATGCATGATAAAACCTGCAGAAAATCCATTTTTACCCCGAAATGTGCAGACCCTCTTGTTTCACAACTTGTGTTAATTTCAACCCTATAGACCTTTTGACTGCCAAGTTATTGAGAAAAATGTGCTTAGAAAGTAGATTTTTTTACAAATCTGAACTTCGAGCCTCGTTTTCACCTTGATCCTGTGACCCGTGTAAAATTTTTTTTTTTCGTTATCGTGGAGACCCATCATTTTTCTAACACCTCCCACACTTTTCATAAAGAAGTTCATGAGGGTTTAGATGGTATTAAAGTATTCCAAAACCACCTATTTTTTAGTGTTACCATGGTTACCAACGCAAATCGTAACACAACGATCGACGAAAATTTCGGTAAAAAATTATTGAAAACTTATTCGCGACATTACATACTATCTACTTCCAAAATTTCAGCTATCTATCTTGAATAGTTATTGACATATAGCACCAAATGCCTTAACTGGCTACTTTTTTGAAAATTGCCTCGTTCTGAAATGCATGATATAACCTGCAGAAAATCCATTTTTATCCCAAAATGTGTAGAACCTCTTGTTTCACAACCTGTGTTAATTTCAACCCTATAGACCTTTTGACTGCCAAGTTATTAAGAAAAAAGTGCTTAGAAAGTAGGTTTTTTTACAAATCTGAACTTCGAGCCTCGTTTTCACCTTGATCCTGCGACCCCATAAAATTTTTTTTTTCGTTGTCATGGAGACCCATCATTTTTCTAACACCTCTCACACTTTTCATAAAGAAATTCACGTGGATTTAGATGCTATTAAAGTATTCCCAAACCACCTATTTTTGAGCGTTTCCATGGTTACCAACGAAACTCATTGAAAATGACCCAGACGAGGTCATAGAGGACATTGAGCTTGTTCACCTGTCCAAATTTCATCATCCTGCTGTGTATAGTTTCTGAGAACATTCGCCCTTCAATTTTGGGTGGAAGAATAATAAGAAAAATAATAATAATAATAATAATAATAATAAGAATAATAAACATGAATTTTCCATTTAACAATAACAATAAGTTTACACAGAGTGTAAACTTAATAATAGATTGTATATAGAGTACCCATACAGTACTAGATGGGTGTGATTATGACTGCAGGGCAGATCATCACAAGTTTCCACTCTTTTCGAAAATTCGCAAAACACTATGCTCCATGTAGAGTAGATTGTGGCCACAGTTTTCGGAGCAGCGACTTGAAATTTTCAGCACTTATTCTACAAGCTTTGCTAAAGACGGCCATGGTATTCAAAAGCCCAGAATCCCAGCACGTGACCTACGGGACCTCCACGCGCATGCGCATACGCTCTTTTCGATTTCGGCGTGACAAAATGGGAAATCCGTGTCGATCTCCATGGCATTTGATGAAGCAACTATTCATGAACGCTGAGTGAAAATTTCATGCAAATCCTCCGAGAATTGGCCGAGATACAGCGTTTTGAAGAGAGGAGGTAATTTTTTGAATTTGGTCTTTTTCAAGCTGGTGCGAAAGAAGACGTTGGGAATGGGCGCAAACTTGCCACCTCTCCCCTCTCTGGGCTATTCCCTCTTAAAAGTTACGATTGCGTGTGATTGGTGATGAGTTGGCTGTAAATGGAAGTTGCTTCTTCAAGACTAGCACCAAGGGATCACGATACAACGTTTAAATCTTTGAGAAACGTGAGAAATTAAAATTATAAAGAAATTGGCGGTAAATTGGTTTTTGGCATGCAGGAAAAGATTTATGAAACTTTGCATACTAGACATTAAAATAGCACTTCAGTCATACAAGCACTGTGCCGAGACCGCTGAAGGCAGCGACTTGAAATTTTCAGCACTTGTTCTACGAAGCCTGGCCGACATTTTGCCACCGGAATCGAGTGTTTTCACCGCGTGAAAGCACCACGCGTCGCGTGGAAAGAGAGAGTACTATTCGTCCCGACTTTTCAGTTTGCAATGGACTTGAGCAGTGATGTAGACTGCTGTACAGCAGTGATTGAGCAATAAAGTGCCAGGTATCGGTGCCACATTGCATAACCGGCTCCAAGGTATGATTGTTTGTCTCAATATCGTCCTTCACCACTTGTAGTTTATACCATTGTCATACATTAATGTAGCCTCTTGTCATTTTCGCAACTTTCGAGCCAGAACGCCACCAAGGTGGAAATGTGCAATGTGCGGGAGGAGGGGGGGGGGGGGGGGGGGGCTTAGGGTTAGGGTTAGTGGCTGGAGCGGGCGGGGGGGGGGGGGGGGGGTCTCTCCCTGACACTATATTTAAACCTTAGATAATCGTTAGAATTTGAAGTGATAAGAAATCGGCGATTAGTATCTTTTGGAAGGAAAAGATTCACGAAAATTCTCCAATTAGACATTACAACTGCACATCAGACACACACGTGCTGTGTCGAGACCGCCGAAGACAGTGACTTGAAATTTTCATTACTTGTTCTATGGAGCCTGTCTGACATTATTGCATCCAATGCGAGTGTCCAGACCGCGTGGAAAACATCGCGCATCGCGTGGAAAGTGAGAACACTATTTGTCCCGACTCTATCAGTTTGGAATGGACCTAGGCAGTGTTGTAGACAACTGTAGAGCTGCGACTGAGTATGAAGTCACTGTTTCTTGTGCCAACTTGCCTAACTGGCTTCAAGGTATGATTTTGCATCTGTATATCGTCGAGACCGCCAGCAGTATATACCGTTGTCATATGTTAAGGTAACCTTTTTTTTCATTTTCGCCAACTTTAGACCCACATTTGAGGGTACCTTCCTTCACCCTCGTCTACAGCAAAATCTAGCTCTTTGAGGTTTTGGGTTTTTTACATTTTCTGTTAGGGTATAAAATGAGCTACCAAATGGTGACCTATATTTAAAAAATGCCTCCTGGGATTCTGAAATACAAGCGATTTGAAAAATAAGGTACTTTTTACCCATTTTCGGTTTTTTGTTGCCATGGTAACACAACGAACGACGAAAATTTCGGTAAAAAATTATCGAAAAACTTTTTGGCCACACTACTTACTATCTACTTCCAAAATTTCAGCTGTCTATCTTGAATAGTTAATGACATATGACACCAAATGCCTTAACTGGCCACTTTTTTGAAAATTAGCCTCGTTCTGAAATGCATGATAAAACCTGCAGAAAATCCATTTTTACCCCGAAATGTGCAGACCCTCTTGTTTCACAACTTGTGTTAATTTCAACCCTATAGACCTTTTGACTGCCAAGTTATTGAGAAAAATGTGCTTAGAAAGTAGATTTTTTACAAATCTGAACTTCGAGCCTCGTTTTCACCTTGATCCTGTGACCCGTGTAAAATTTTTTTTTTTCGTTATCGTGGAGACCCATCATTTTTCTAACACCTCCCACACTTTTCATAAAGAAGTTCATGAGGGTTTAGATGGTATTAAAGTATTCCAAAACCACCTATTTTTTAGTGTTACCATGGTTACCAACGCAAATCGTAACACAACGATCGACGAAAATTTCGGTAAAAAATTATTGAAAACTTATTCGCGACATTACATACTATCTACTTCCAAAATTTCAGCTATCTATCTTGAATAGTTATTGACATATAGCACCAAATGCCTTAACTGGCTACTTTTTTGAAAATTAGCCTCGTTCTGAAATGCATGATATAACCTGCAGAAAATCCATTTTTATCCCAAAATGTGTAGAACCTCTTGTTTCACAACCTGTGTTAATTTCAACCCTATAGACCTTTTGACTGCCAAGTTATTAAGAAAAAAAGTGCTTAGAAAGTAGGTTTTTTTACAAATCTGAACTTCGAGCCTCGTTTTCACCTTGATCCTGGCGACCCCCATAAAATTTTTTTTTTCGTTGTCATGGAGACCCATCATTTTTCTAACACCTCTCACACTTTTCATAAAGAAATTCACGTGGATTTAGATGCTATTAAAGTATTCCCAAACCACCTATTTTTGAGCGTTTCCATGGTTACCAACGAAACTCATTGAAAATGACCCAGACGAGGTCATAGAGGACATTGAGCTTGTTCACCTGTCCAAATTTCATCATCCTGCTGTGTATAGTTTCTGAGAACATTCGCCCTTCAATTTTGGGTGGAAGAATAATAAGAAAAATAATAATAATAATAATAATAATAATAAGAATAATAAACATGAATTTTCCATTTAACAATAACAATAAGTTTACACAGAGTGTAAACTTAATAATAGATTGTATATAGAGTACCCATACAGTACTAGATGGGTGTGATTATGACTGCAGGGCAGATCATCACAAGTTTCCACTCTTTTCGAAAATTCGCAAAACACTATGCTCCATGTAGAGTAGATTGTGGCCCACAGTTTTCGGAGCAGCGACTTGAAATTTTCAGCACTTATTCTACAAGCTTTGCTAAAGACGGCCATGGTATTCAAAAGCCCAGAATCCCAGCACGTGACCTACGGGACCTCCACGCGCATGCGCATACGCTCTTTTCGATTTCGGCGTGACAAAATGGGAAATCCGTGTCGATCTCCATGGCATTTGATGAAGCAACTATTCATGAACGCTGAGTGAAAATTTCATGCAAATCCTCCGAGAATTGGCCGAGATACAGCGTTTTGAAGAGAGGAGGTAATTTTTTGAATTTGGTCTTTTTCAAGCTGGTGCGAAAGAAGACGTTGGGAATGGGCGCAAACTTGCCACCTCTCCCCTCTCTGGGCTATTCCCTCTTAAAAGTTACGATTGCGTGTGATTGGTGATGAGTTGGCTGTAAATGGAAGTTGCTTCTTCAAGACTAGCACCAAGGGATCACGATACAACGTTTTAAATCTTTGAGAAACGTGAGAAATTAAAATTATAAAGAAATTGGCGGTAAATTGGTTTTTGGCATGCAGGAAAAGATTTATGAAACTTTGCATACTAGACATTAAAATAGCACTTCAGTCATACAAGCACTGTGCCGAGACCGCTGAAGGCAGCGACTTGAAATTTTCAGCACTTGTTCTACGAAGCCTGGCCGACATTTTGCCACCGGAATCGAGTGTTTTCACCGCGTGAAAGCACCACGCGTCGCGTGGAAAGAGAGAGTACTATTCGTCCCGACTTTTCAGTTTGCAATGGACTTGAGCAGTGATGTAGACTGCTGTACAGCAGTGATTGAGCATAAAGTGCCAGGTATCGGTGCCACATTGCATAACCGGCTCCAAGGTATGATTGTTTGTCTCAATATCGTCCTTCACCACTTGTAGTTTATACCATTGTCATACATTAATGTAGCCTCTTGTCATTTTCGCAACTTTCGAGCCAGAACGCCACCAAGGTGGAAATGTGCAATGTGCGGGAGGAGGGGGGGGGGGGGGGGGCTTAGGGTTAGGGTTAGTGGCTGGAGCGGGCGGGGGGGGGGGGGGTCTCTCCCTGACACTATATTTAAACCTTAGATAATCGTTAGAATTTGAAGTGATAAGAAATCGGCGATTAGTATCTTTTGGAAGGAAAAGATTCACGAAAATTCTCCAATTAGACATTACAACTGCACATCAGACCACACACGTGCTGTGTCGAGACCGCCGAAGACAGTGACTTGAAATTTTCATTACTTGTTCTATGGAGCCTGTCTGACATTATTGCATCCAATGCGAGTGTCCAGACCGCGTGGAAACATCGCGCATCGCGTGGAAAGTGAGAACACTATTTGTCCCGACTCTATCAGTTTGGAATGGACCTAGGCAGTGTTGTAGACAACTGTAGAGCTGCGACTGAGTATGAAGTCACTGTTTCTTGTGCCAACTTGCCTAACTGGCTTCAAGGTATGATTTTGCATCTGTATATCGTCGAGACCGCCAGCAGTATATACCGTTGTCATATGTTAAGGTAACCTTTTTTTTCATTTTCGCCAACTTTAGACCCACATTTGAGGGTACCTTCCTTCACCCTCGTCTACAGCAAAATCTAGCTCTTTGAGGTTTTGGGTTTTTTACATTTTCTGTTAGGGTATAAAATGAGCTACCAAATGGTGACCTATATTTAAAAAATGCCTCCTGGGATTCTGAAATACAAGCGATTTGAAAATAAGGTACTTTTTACCCATTTTCGGTTTTTGTTGCCATGGTAACACAACGAACGACGAAAATTTCGGTAAAAAATTATCGAAAACTTTTTGGCCCACACTACTCTACTATCTACTTCCAAAATTTCAGCTGTCTATCTTGAATAGTTAATGACATATGACACCAAATGCCTTAACTGGCCACTTTTTTGAAAATTAGCCTCGTTCTGAAATGCATGATAAAACCTGCAGAAAATCCATTTTTACCCCCGAAATGTGCAGACCCTCTTGTTTCACAACTTGTGTTAATTTCAACCCTATAGACCTTTTGACTGCCAAGTTATTGAGAAAAAATGTGCTTAGAAAGTAGATTTTTTTACAAATCTGAACTTCGAGCCTCGTTTTCACCTTGATCCTGTGACCCGTGTAAAATTTTTTTTTTTCGTTATCGTGGAGACCCATCATTTTTCTAACACCTCCCACACTTTTCATAAAGAAGTTCATGAGGGTTTAGATGGTATTAAAGTATTCCAAAACCACCTATTTTTTAGTGTTACCATGGTTACCAACGCAAATCGTAACACAACGATCGACGAAAATTTCGGTAAAAAATTATTGAAAACTTATTCGCGACATTACATACTATCTACTTCCAAAATTTCAGCTATCTATCTTGAATAGTTATTGACATATAGCACCAAATGCCTTAACTGGCTACTTTTTTGAAAATTAGCCTCGTTCTGAAATGCATGATATAACCTGCAGAAAATCCATTTTTATCCCAAAATGTGTAGAACCTCTTGTTTCACAACCTGTGTTAATTTCATCCCTATAGACCTTTTGACTGCCAAGTTATTAAGAAAAAAGTGCTTAGAAAGTAGGTTTTTTTACAAATCTGAACTTCGAGCCTCGTTTTCACCTTGATCCTGCGACCCCATAAAATTTTTTTTTTCGTTGTCATGGAGACCCATCATTTTTCTAACACCTCTCACACTTTTCATAAAGAAATTCACGTGGATTTAGATGCTATTAAAGTATTCCCAAACCACCTATTTTTGAGCGTTTCCATGGTTACCAACGAAACTCATTGAAAATGACCCAGACGAGGTCATAGAGGACATTGAGCTTGTTCACACTGTCCAAATTTCATCATCCTGCTGTGTATAGTTTCTGAGAACATTCGCCCTTCAATTTTGGGTGGAAGAATAATAAGAAAAATAATAATAATAATAATAATAATAATAAGAATAATAAACATGAATTTTCCATTTAACAATAACAATAAGTTTACACAGAGTGTAAACTTAATAATAGATTGTATATAGAGTACCCATACAGTACTAGATG